>JANHFT010006257.1:2943-13068 GCA_032467955.1 Pseudoxenodon macrops | reverse complement strand
AAAGCTGCAAATCCTCAGATTTGGCTTTCAACAGTTTGTGCCAACATGTCTCTCCTAATAAATTGGAACTTTGAGGAGTGCTTTGCCTTGGAGTCTGATTTGATCGGGGATGATATTTGGAATGCTGACACGCAGCTTGAAAACATGGCTAAATAGGATGGCATAGCACCGGGGTAGATGTACTAATTGTTCGCCCAAACCGATCTGAACCGGCTGAATACCATCTCTGGTAGTACGGTCTTCTTCGATCAGACTTGACTCCCGTAGACGTCCTTAAGTCACCCCGCGCAATTTCCTGGCAAAGGTACAGGAGCAGATTGCAGGTAGCCCTCTGCTGAACAACTGTTCCTTTAGTTCATAGTTACAACAGCACTGGAGGAAAAATGTGACTTAGTTTTTCACAGTTATGACTTTTGCAGGATCCCCACGGCCACACAATCGAAATTGAGACGCTTGGCCACTGTTTCGTACTTATGACCTTGGCTGTGTCCCACCAGAGTCACATGATCCCTTTGGGACCTTCTGACAAATGGGGAAGACAGATTCACTTAGCAACCAGGTTACTAACTTATCAACTGCAGCAACTCACTGAACAAATGCCTCACTTAACAACAACAACAAAATTCGGCTCAACTGGGGTCGAAGACTACCTGTACTTTCCTAGGATTTTTCTTTTTTAACTCCCCAGTCGAAGCCCTGCAATTCTCTGATAAGACTCCATTCAAGTCTTAAGCAGACCTTTCCTTGCTTCTCCGAGGTAGATTGGATGATGTATCCTGCTGGAACTTTTAAGAGCCAGTCGTTTACCAGCTAAATATCTGAGAATTAACATTTCCTCATTTCCATTAGAAATTAATACTCCTTCTTAACCGTTTATTCCTTATCCGAAGGAGTAAATGCCTTTGAATCTGAATTGCACATAACTGCAGATTAAAGTCAGACTGATTTATGGATGAGAGTATGTGTGTGTATGTACATATGTATAAGTATTGTATGTATATGTGTGTTTTTGTATATGTGTATAGAGATTCAGAGTATCTTATTACAAAGACCAATACAATTAAAAATACTCAAAATAATATCTAAAAGTTCCAGAATAAAATAATGATAAATAATAAAATCTATCTTACTAATAAAGGATAATATTTGTAGCTTTGGGTTGACACGAAGAGTCCTTGATGCTCTCTTAGATTGCTTTTTTTTCTTGCAGACGTTTCATGACCCAACTAGGTAACACCATCAGTGCTAGTAAGGAGTGGAGTTTGCTTCGGTTTATATTTTGGTAGCTTGCCCTGTTAGCGTTGGTGGGTTTGGTCTTAGAGATTCTTTGGTTGGGCTATTTGCTTCTTTGGCAGTTCTTTGATTGGAGTGGTTGTTTATTTGATTGTTGGTCTGAAGTTAACCTTGGAATTGGTCTATGCTGACCTGAGTGCTGATGGCTGGCGGAGAGGTTTTTGGGTCTTTTTTTGTTCTCTTTTGGGCTGGTTGATTGTCTCTTTTGCATCGTCTATAGATGTTGTTCATGTCTCGGTGTCTCTCAATCGTTGATTTGTCAGGCTTCTGGAAATTCCCCGGCATTTTTGGACTTAGCCTGGTCTGGGATGGTCACATTTTCCCAATTGAAAATCTGTCTATATGTTGTGAAATTAAAGAATTTCCATCATGAAATCTATGCTAAAAAAACATAATTTGGCAGCCTATCAATTGCACATAAACAAGAGCACGGCTTAAACTATAATGCAATGTTGTTGTTGTTAGTCGCGAAGTTGTGTCTGACCCATCGCAACCCCATGGACAACGTTCCTCCAGGCCTTCCTGTCCTCTCCCATCCTCTGGAGTCCATTTAAGCTCACGGCGACTGCTTCAGTGACTCCATCCAGCCACCTCAGTCTCTGGTCGAATATCAATGTTGCCATTGAAGGGTTTTTACTGTATGATGAGGAAAACGTAAGATGAGAGCCAGTGAAATGAATGGCTGGATGACAAAAACGAGGGAAGGAAAAGGAGACCACCAGTGATACAGAAAATATGGCTCTTCTTAATATACACACTGAGGAAAAGAATGAATGTAGAGGTTGCTGATCTCAGGCACCCTAAGTTAAGCAGAAAAGAGCCTTGAAGTCTTGTCACCACCATTACTGGGGCCTGTTTTCCCCTCTGTCCTGTCACCATTACCACCACTAGTAGCAAGAAGGAGACAGAGAAGTAGAAGCATTGATGAGAACAGGCTAGTGGTGAGATGCAGAACTTAATCCAGGCTGAGACAATAGCCTTGATGAAGTGCCGTCTCCCTCAGCCTATGCAGATGGATCCAAAATTTAATTCAAGCCGTACCAGAACCTTCTCCTGCATCCAGTGAAGCTAACACTGCAGGCCCGTGTATATCCGTGTATAAAGCTATTATATCAACTAGGAGTTTTTTTAACATCTGAACTTTGGCATCCTTTCATGAAAGCAGATTGTGCAGGATGAATTATTGTGGGTATTACTTTTTGAGGTTCCCTTCGTAGCGTAGCTATTAAAATCTTAGCATGAACATTAAACGAAGAAACTGAATAACTCTTATTTTGACTAGAATTCTCACTGTTCTTCAAACGTTCAATAGTATAAGTATCATAGTATGGAACTTGTAAGAATTTATTTTCATAAAACGTCTGAAATATCTCTAGGAATGTAGGAGCTACATTCTTCTAAATATTTCATGCCATTATCTTCTTTTTCCATCTAGTCTTGGATCTTTTTTTGGATTTCATCATGTCAGTAGTAACATAGAGTTCCCGTAGAGTTACAGATGTAGCCAGCTCTCCTGAATTCACATCTGAAAATAGTGGGAGGTGTATGATCTTTTTTTTTAAATCATCTGTTTACCTATTATACCTATACCTATAGAAGCTGCAGTTTCATAACATTTTAAAAATGAAGATTAATTTCATTAAAATTAGTGTGCATGGTTCCCAAGAAATTTCTTGTTGAAACTACAATGTTATTTTATATTGTCACAAACATTTCAGTTGAGAAGGCAGGTTTTTCTTCCTGTTGCCAATAATTTTGTTTCATTTTTAAAGCAAAAATTCTGCACCAAACACATACAGTTGGTGTACAGCTAACTATTTGCTAGATCTAAAAGCAAGAGATGCTTCCCAAATCAGTTAAGCAAAGTATTCTTTTAAGGTTTGTTTTAATTTTGATTCAAGAATCTTCTGTTGTGATCCGTGCTTTTTTTCCTTCCATGAGACATAGAGTATAATTTTATCTCAAAAAAATGTTTTAGATGAATCCCAAGCCATTTCCAAATTAGGTGGACTACAGTTTATTTGAAAGAAAAACATACACACACACAAACAAACACACATATGTTGATGTACTACAAATTCAAAATATTTTAACAAGAATTATTAAAATTAAAATTTTTTAGCAACAGGGATATTTTTTCCAGAATCAGTGAACTTACAATAGATGCATGGTCAGACATTAAAACTAGACCAATATATTATATTTTTCCACTAAATGAACTAATGATGATGATATTAGACAATACTCCAATCTTGAACAAGTACCATGTAGCTAGATTAAAAACTATACTTTTGTTTGTTGTGATTAAAAAGTCTCTATATATCACTAAATTAAACCTTGGGTTATATGTAGAAGAACATTCTGAACAAATAATGAATTATTTGAACAAACAATAATGAAAGTTATTGCTAAAGACAATCTTGGTAAAACTTAACTTCTGAAAATCAGTGAATGACAAACCAAAATGGAAGAAATAAAAGCATTCAAAATATATGCTGTTAAAACATGCGCTTTTCAAAACTATTACCAAAACTAATTATTGATATGAAAATGCAAAAAGAAAAAAGCAGAGAAGAGAAAATTGTGCATATTAGGGTTCCCTGCAGGGACATGTCCTCTTTCTCCCCATTGAAGCTGCAAATGGGATGGAAAAAAAGAGGAGGCACTCATTAAAAAAAAATAAAAAAAAATCTGTGTAGCTGGAAGACTTGTGACCCACCAAACCAATAGATCATTTCTGAGTTGACTGATGTAAAATACCTATACCTGCCATCAGTTGTTTAAAATAGTTAGCAGCCTTTTCAGATTTTTTTAATTTCCTCCAACCAGTTTCCAAGGATAACACAAATATTCTTTATTGTTGTCCTTTACTCTTTTATATATGTCTGGATAATATACTGTAGAAATAAAATCTTTATCCCTTGTTTTCTGGCCATGAAATGAGCCAGTGATGGGATTCAAAAAAAATTACTACCAGTTCTGTGGCTTGGTGGGCGTGGCAGGGGAAGGATACTGCAAAATCCCCATTTCCTCCCAATCCGCTGGGACTCAGGAGGCAGAGAATAGATGGGGGCAGGGCCAGTCAGAGATGGTATTTACCGGTTCTCCAAACCACTCAACATTTCCGCTACCGGCTCTCCAGAACTGGTCAGAACCTACTGAAACCCACTTCTGAAATGAGCATGGTAGAATGCGCTGTGCTTCTGTACCACCCTGAACAGCAGATCCGGAAACCCGATATGCTGCCTTCCTTCATATTCCTGCAGGATGGCAGGTGTACTACAGGTAAGAAACAATTTATTTTCTCACCTACAAGTCAGCTACAAATACAAAGCTTGTGGACTACGTATGAAAACAATTGGTAAGCTGAGCATCTAGTTAAACTGCTTCTTCTGCCACTTTTGGTAATTGAGGAAAATTAAAATGCCTGGTAAGCTTAAGAATCCTCCTCCTCCTCCTCCTCCTCATCTAATTGTTCAGCCTGGCCACCCACTCACTCCTACAGTGTGACTTGGACAATGAGACTTCCAACGAAGAGCTATATCTTCCTGCTCACCAGGTGGAAATGAGAGCTAAAGAAAGAATTTTGTTTACCCTAGAAATGTCTTTAGGAAGGAAGCACAATTTGGAGATTCTTGTCATCTTAAATTCATTAATAGCTCTTTTTTCAGATCCTGCGGTTAGGCTGAAAACATGGAGAGGAAATATGGTGAGATAAAAGAGCACCAGGCTAAGATTGAAGCCAATAAGAAATGTATTGCTGTTTTTAACTGCTCAAGATGCAACAGTTACCAAAGAGCTGGTGTCCTACAGAGGAGGCTTGGACCATATCCAAGTTCAAGAAAGCAGAGGGGGGGCGGGATAATTTGCTTGGACTCTTTTATCAATAGCGTAAAGAGACTTTAATAGAAGCTATTAAAATGTTTCTTGGACCTGTTTCAGATAGATTGTGCTGCATCTCTACAGGCAGCCCAAGCATGCTATCTAGGCACCGACCTTTACAATTTATTAATCCTGTGACACTGAATTTCTCCAGGGAGCTGATTGAGATAAAATATTGCCATCAGCCTCTATTGCCCCTCATGTGAACAAAATGTTTATACTACTATTGCTGGAGGCAGATTGATGAGAACAAAGAATGCTCCAATTTAATGGACTGGTGCCTCAGAAACATCCCAGTCTGTCTTCAGTTCGAACTGAGAAATGCAGTCATTGTCATTTAAGTCAAAGGTAAAGACAGGATGGTATTCCATTCTCCTTGGTTGCCAAAAGAATAATCACTTGAAATATTTATAGGGTCTTATCTTTGCTACTGAGTGCTTAGTAATTCTTTGAATTCAGGCTTGTAAATCCCTTGAGCTTTAGAATCATATCATCCCAAATTATTCTTTAGTCTTTAGTGGAGAACTGATACTTTAAACCTTCTAGTTCTTTTGGCACAGTAGTGCTCTCAAGTCATCTGATCTCATCTTTCCATGGGTCCCAGAATTTGGAGGTTCAGAATCCTTTTTATTTCTAAAAATAGAACTATGTGCCTACATGGAGAAGATCCCACTGCTTTTTAAATTTACATTACAGATAATGTTTTGACTCTTGGATGCAATGGCAATATAATTTATGTACATATTTTTCTACTATCCATCTTCGTACTGCAATGTGCTTGACAAACATTTTGTAAAAGTGAAGAGCTGTGGTGGGACAGTGGTTAGAATGCAGTATTGCAGGCTAACTCACTGCTCACAGCCAGGAGTTCAATCCTGTCTGACTCAAGGTCAGTGGTGGGTTCTGGTTCTTTTTGCTGCCAGTTCACTCAGGGTCGCGCCTTGAGCACGCACGCACACAGGAATCAAAAAATTGCATGCGCAGGAGCAAAATCCAAAATGGCAGTGCCCATGGAGAAACCAAAGGAACAGGCTCCGTGATGTCATTGCTGAGTTACTACCGGTTCTAAAGAACCGGTTAGAAGTAGGAACCTACTTCTGCTCAAGGTTGATTCAGTCTTCCGAGGTCGGTAAAATGAGGACCCAGATTGTTGATGGCAATATGCTGACTCTGTAAAACCACTTAGTGAGTGCTGTAAAGCACTGTGAAGTAGTATATAAATCTAAGTGCTATTATTATTCTGGATTTCTTTATTTTTTGTTCTGGTCCTTCTTAAAATATGCTGGTGATGAAAGTGTTTTTTTATCATCAGGGATGTGTTTGTGCCCAACAGTTGAAGAATACCTGCAATGGGTTAAGTAATAATAACTTTGATAATCCCTTACTCTAACTGTGAGTAACAAATGAGTTTATTGCACAAGCCAGATGAAAACATAATATCTGAAGAAGAAATAGGCCAAAACTCTTTCTGATTACATGGAAAATATGATCACTTTTTCTCCTACCCTTGGAATCACATGTAACACTTGATTTTTTTTTTAATGACAGGTTTTCCAGCTAACAAGAATAAAATAAAAAATTCTCCCTGTTTAACTTTAACTCTAGTGAACAACGCAATAGTCAAGCTTAGGGCAAACTGAAAGGCTACTCATATGAGACAACTCACCAAGGGCACAACTTCACTTTGTTTAAAAAATAAACTTGGGGGGGGAAATTATTATAGCCTTGCAAGCATAAGGAAAGTCTGATACTAGTTATAAAATAGAGAAAGTAAATTTCTGAAATGCTAGTTTAAGTCTCAAAAAAATGAAGAGATAACATCATAATCATCATCTCAACAATCAGATTATTACATGCTTCAGGGGTGGGTTCTAACTGACCTCGCCGTCGGTTTGCTGCGTCCTGCGCTGTGTGGGTATGTGCGCACTTTGCACCTGCACGCATGTGCAGTATTAAAAAAAATTCAAAAATTCCCACCCAAAAAAAGGCCGAAAACAAGATGGCGACGCATGTGCAGTGCCGGAAACTTGGCTTCTGCACATGCGCAGAAGGAAAAAACCCGGAAAAAATTCCCCTTCCCCCCAATTTTTTTTTCAAAAAAAAATCCACAAAAAAGATAGCAGCACCCACAGACCAGAACCAGTTCTGTGACATCACCAGTGACTTGGAACCCACCTCTGATATGCTTGTAAAATGGGTGTGGTTTTTCAATATTTCTTCTAAATTGCACCTGCATTTCGATGGAGAAAAGAAAGACTTAAAGTATTCTGTTATATTGAGAAGTCTCCTGATACGACTTATCTAAATCAGGGGTCTCCACCTTTGGCAACTTTAAGATTTGTGGACTTTAACTCCCAGAATTCCTTAGCCAGCCAGGCTAGTTGGGGAATTCTGGGAATTAAAGTCTACAAATCTTAAAGTTGCCAAAGTTGGACATTCTAACCATTTGCCAGTCAGTTACTGGATGCATTGTTTGTTTATTCGTTTGTTTAGCATATGGCATATCATACATGGATTAGTTGTGTATGTGTGTGTGTGGGCGCGCACACTAGAATTTTTTAATTTTTTAACTTACCTGAGCATGTACCTCCTGAGTCTTAATCACAATATTATTCTCTGAAGCAAAGGCTATATATTCCTTCTTTTTACTAAAACAAACAATTACAGGTTAAGCAAGTGAAAACAGTCTCAAAAGAATACAAGGTTCTCAACTACCACAGCCAAGACCTAAAATGATTTTACATAAATCTGATGCAAATAATTGCTTGCAAGGACTTTCTGAAGTATCAAATCAAGAGGTCTGTTTGGGAAAGCTAACTTTTGCATACATTCCCTTTCATACTTTGCTCTCTAATTATTTTCTTAAGAATTCATTTTTCATGTTTGATAGATAGTAAGGGACAGATAACCTGAGATAATACTGTTTTCTTTCTCAAATCGTAAAATGTGCTTGTGTCAAACATTTTTTATCAGTGTATATACATTCTCATGACAGATTAATGTAGATAATTTAGACTCCCAAATTTTACAAATCTTTGTGCTTTGTTTCTTATCGTTATTTTTTACAACTTTCTGTCACTTTTTAGAGCTTTCCTATCTAAGAAACACAAAAATGAATTAATGGCTTTTGACACAAATTCTTCACAGCTGAAAGTTCGCTAGCATGGTATCACCAAATGTCAGGCAAAGGAATATAAGACTTTTTTTTACTCAAAATTGTTGTCAGTTCTTTCTTCCACTCATATCTACCAACGTACCAGGATCAAAAAGAGATACTGTATACATTTAATAATGTGCCAAGCATAATACAACATATATACTATGGGTGTGGTATGGCTGTGGGTGTGTAAAGAAGCATTTTGTTTTTCAAACCGTAAAAGTAATTGTGGGAGCAGCTTTCTTTAATCCCTTACAAAACGTTCCACCGTGTTTCCCCGAAAATAAAACCCTGTCATATTTTTTGAACCCTGAAATAAGCCATTGGCCTTATTTTTGGGACAATCTTATTATTTTGGGGTACATGGAGCAAGACAGGCCTCCTCGTGCCATCTTACCTGATTGCTAGTTCTGTCTCCCTAACCCTCACCAGAGGAAATAATGGCTGCGCATGCAGTTAAATATTTTCGGGAAGGGCTTATTTTCAGGGAAATACGGTATATTGTATGCAATTCTATATGCAGTGCAATATATACAATAGCAATTTGTCTATTTGGAAAAATTGAAAGTGCTGACGTTTTCCAAGCCTTGTTGAAAGTTATGTTAAAAAGATTCAAATCCCTATTTTTCTCCTGAACTTCTTTTTTAGCCTTGCCTACTTTTTCTAGGGCAGGAGGAAATAAGAAAAAAAAAATCACTGCCATCTTTAAGTTCAGGATTTTAGCTATGCAGTGGTGACAGAAGCTTAAGAATATAGCACAGGATGTTCACAATTTACTGTTTGTCATGCAACAGTCCAGTATCACGGCTATTAAGATTAGTAATATTAAGATAAGTGACAAAATTGCAGTGTTGTATGCTTTTGTTCAGAATGCCAGTCATAAGCAGACCATTCTAGCCATCTATTGTCCTCCCAACCTAATTTTAATAACAATAATGTAAAAACATTTCAAGGGCTATTGGTCATGCTGAGCTTTCAGCCTTTCAGCCTTTCCATCTTTTTATGGTTAGGAAATTGTCTGGGTTATTTTTCTACAGATTTCTCTATTTCTGCATTCCATAGGATTTCCCAGAGCTTGTTATCTCTTTTTCTTATACATAAATGGAGCCAATCCGACTACATTTGGATCTACATTTCAAAAATAATTGTATTTTACTACAAAGGGATGTGGATAATGAATTTCTAGAGTGCCTAAAAATCTAAGTAGTTTATTTAGAAATCTGTCATGGATTTCTTTTGCATAGAAAAGCCATGATCTTCCAAAATGGATTTTTAGCTAGGCCATTTTCTTCACTAGAAAAATTAATAAAAGTCAGGGCATTAAAAATCAGCTTATTTTTAGAACAGCTATATTAAAAGTGGTATAGTACATGGGCACTTACATAAGTCTTATAAATACACCTAATAGAAATAATAGAAATAAGGTAAATGAGATATGGTCAAGTAAAATGAAAGTAGGCAATTGCCAAGAAAACAAAACATTTATTTACACCCCATAAAGCTTTTTGGGAATAAATTTATGTAAATTGCAGTATGTCCAAAATCTGTGAAATAGCTGATGATTTTTTAGGACAATTTTATCTTCATAATTTGATGGATTTGTAAATGTATAAACCTCCTGGAGTTACTGTGAGTCAAGCAGCATATACATTTATTATTATTAATTACAGTAAAATATGTGTGTGTGTGTGTGTGTATATATACTGGTATATACTCTGTGTGTGTGTGTATACATATACATACATACATACACATACATAAAAAAGGCACCAGGTCTTATTTAGGGACATAAT
>JANHFT010006256.1:69091-86659 GCA_032467955.1 Pseudoxenodon macrops | reverse complement strand
TGCACCAAAGACAAATTCCTTGTGTGTCCAATCACACTTGGCCAATAAAGAATTCTATTCTATTCTATTCTATTTTTCCTCTATTTTTTTCTTCACAGAAATTAATCTAGTATTCTGAAATAATGTTCAAATATAAGAATGTTGAAGAACTAAATTCTCCCTTGATGTTAAGGATTAAGAATAAAGTCCGTTGAAACTGAAAACTAGTTACATCTTAATTTACATAACATGTATATAGTTTCTATGTCATTTATTGTTATTTGACAAGTCTGTTGCTTGGTGAAGCAGTCCAAATTCAGATTTTGTTCACTGTACGTTAAGTCTGATTAAAAGGGAGACTAGACCATTGGGGTTTTAGAATAATTTTCGGCATGATATAATTTATCAATTTTGCTGATTTGCTGTACTATTGTTGTTTTTATATCACTTTTTCACACCCTCATGGTGAGATTCTCCTTCTCAGCAGCACTGAGAGTGAAAGGTAAACCTCCCAAATGTTCATTAAGAATGAACTTGGCTCCTTGGAGGTACACGCTGAGTATCTCTATCTATGAAAATCTCAGATAACAGAAAGAACAAATGTGTGCTTCAGATGTCTGACCTCTAGAGTTCCGGGACTGGACTCCAAATTTAGGTGTAAGAGTCAAGATGACCTTTGGTGCTCAGCTTTTCTTTCAAAACATTCTTTCTATTTCTGTTTCTGCTGCATGCACAGCTTAATCCTTGGCTCAGCTAACACTTCTGGCAGGCACACATAGACATATATCCAGAGTAGAAGAAAACCTGCAACTGTGTGTTTCTTTTCTTGTGGCCAACTTAAGACGCTTATACCTTGAACCATTTATTTCTAGTTCAACTTGGCATCTCACAAATGAGAGTAAAATGCTAGAATTTTAAAGTGGTGGAGTAAATTGTGGGTCTGGCATATAGAAATGCCATGAGTGAAGCATGCTGTCATGCTATCACCTGAACATGCTCAAGTCAGACCTAATTTCTTTTATTTTTATTTTACAAATTTGTGTAAGATCTGATGCTGATTCATTGGGAATTAGTGGCTCTAGGTAGGAAGGAATTTTATATATATATACCGGTATGTGTTTTAGACTTCATGTTCACCAACCAAACTGTGAAGTATTGCTTCATTTAAAAAGGATGAGAAAGATATCTGAAAAATAGATATAAAGGCCATGAAATCTATTCTTGTCAGAGAGCAATCAATTGTTTTATTTCAGTCTTTATTCTCATCTGTATTAAAGATTCTAAATCCAGTCAAAGCCAAAACATGCTGAATAGAATACGATAGCAGATCAGAAATAACTTTCATTTGTTAGCCTTTCACTCTCACTGACAACTAGTTATATATGTGTACATATACATATCATACAAAGACACAAAGGAATGGGTAGTAGGAGCCTCCAAAATTCTACAATGATTTTTCACAAACTGAAAAACAATTTCTTTTTCATGATTCAGGTAGATTAATGATACTGTATTGATGCTGATTCCCTTACACCAGGGGTGTCAAACTCATGGAGTAATTACATTACATTACATTACATTACATTTTTCCCCTTCGCTCAGCCAGGCATGGGCGTGGCTAGCGTGTGACACATCTGTTCCGCCTTACATCATAAATTTTGATGTTGACTAGATTATGACATAATCAAATAATGCAAAAACTTGTTAACTTAGCAAATTGTATCTAGTAGGAGAAAGGGAAATAGAAAACAGGCAATATTATGTCTTCTGTGGATATAGTTGTGACATGCCCTGGAAAACTGAAAAGCCTCAGTTATCACTTATTTCCCTCAGCTGAGGCACTTAGAATGCAGGTAGCTGCTACCTCAATGTAAAGGAGATGAAAAGATTCACTCCAGACTGTTTGTAAGTGAATCAAACTATTTTTAATTAACATTCCTGCACCCTTTCTATAGCATCTAACATTCTATCTACGGTATTCTATGTTTACATTTCAAATTTCCCATTTGAATATATTTATTAATTTGGTAATTTTCAATATTCTTCAACTCCGATTAGTATAAAGCAGCTTTCTCCAACAGGGTATATTCCAGATGTATCGGGATTAAAACTCCAAAAGTGCTTGTAATCCCATCAAATGATGACTGTACTAGCTCAGGAAGTCTTAAGATACAACAATGCATTAAAAACAAAGTATGCATTTACACAAATTCTGCATATCAGACAAATGCATTTAGGAAACAGAAAGCAAGTGAAAGTATAAGAGGACCACTTTTTAGCTTCTCAGCAATACTTGTGAAAAAAACTTAGAATAGTCAATTACAAATGTGAGTCAGCAGTGTGACATAACTGTAAAAAGTAAAAAAGAAAGTTTGACATTACAACTAATTGCAGTGGAGATATGTTTTCATTCAATAAAGGTGTTCCAGCAGCTATGCAATGAATTACTTAGCATGTCTGCAGATTACTGAAGATTTAATTTGATTTCCTGCATTTAGCAAATGCTCAACTACCAATATGGACCCTTCTAACTCTATTGAGTAGATAATTCTATGCCTATACTACCTCTTAGCAGAAATTTTCAGGATGAGTTCATAAAACATTTAATTAAAAAATATCTTTCAGAATATTTATGGCACCCTTCAAACTTCAAAATTACCAGAATATAGTGATTGAATTTTAAACTATTGAAAATTATTTTAGAAATATTACTGTGTAAATGTGCCGTTTACATCATGACTTTGGGCTTTATTCAGGTAGTTTCTCCATCTATAATAGCTTGGATTTGAGTATAAATAATTACTCTTTTTCTGATGCCCTTGTGCACCAAAATAAAACCTTATGATTTCCTTCTCTTCTTTCTCTCCCCTCCCCCCCCAGGTTGGATTCTCATTTTGGAACCATTTCTGCTTTGTTCCAAACTTCCTGAACTGACTTCCTCTGCAGTCAGACAAAAGGGTACATTCAGGCTGCTGTTTTGAAAGGGAGGTTAAAAAAGTTCAGAATCATCCTGTATTTTAGAACAAAAATAGATGGTAATATGAAATTGCTTTGGCCTATGTAGAGCCAATGATGGGCAAGGGCCACAGATTATATTTTCAGACATATCCAACCCTAAACAATTTTCTGCCTCAGATAAAGGTGGTGTCATGGATGCCCTCAAAGTGGGCTCAGGTGACAATGAAAAGCCTGCTTCAGAAACTTAGGAGGAGGGTGTGGCAGAGTGACTGGAAGAAGCAGGGGACTCTGAACCAGGAGGGGATGGGCAACAAGAATAGAAGAGACCAAGAACATACGCCGTCTATGTTCCGATCTAAGCTTAGTACACAAGATCATCTACCATAACATCCTACCTGTTAACGACTACTTTAACTTCAAATGCAACAACACTAGGGCTATCAATAGACACAAACTAAATGTAATCTGCTCTAATCTTGGACTTCATCAATAGAGTTGTAAATGTCTGGAACACTCTACCTGATCCTGTTGTTAGTTTCTCTAACCCCCATACCTTTTACCTTAAACTGTCTACCGTGGACTTTACACGTTTCTTAAGAGGTCGCTAAGGGGACGTGCATAAACGCACCAGCGTGCCTACCATCCCTGTCCTACTGTCCCCATTTATATGTCCTCATTTTATGTGTTTATGGCTATATTTTGCTTATTTATATCCATTTTTTCATGTGTCTATGTCTATACTGATACTTGTTGATACATAAATAAAATAAAATAAAATAAAATAAACATTAGAAGGCCAGAGAAGTGATTGGACAAGCGGCTGGCTGACTATGGGAAGGAAGAAATGCAGCTGTAGCCAAGAGGCTTGGAAGGCTAGCCAGAAGCAAAAGGCAGAGAAGGGGCATAGCTGCAACCAATGAACGGGAACTGTCTCCTCTGCCAGATCCTGGGGCACACAGGGCCGAAAGAAGAGAGGTGCAATGTAGGTCAGTGAGGCTACTTGCAAGGAAGCAGCCTCATCGCTCCTAATGAGTTGCACTAGCCGGCAGCTATTTATCCCAGCAGTGCAGAGTGAGACCAAGAACAATTCTTCCATTTTGGATTGTGCATTTGTTCAGCCATGGTGTACATTGACTTGGATCTTTGCCCGATTCTGTTTCTGGACATTGAACTTTGTCTTGTGGACCTTGGAATTGAATTTTGGCTTGAGGTCTTTGTGTTTTGGAGCATAGGTTTGTCTTTGCTAGGCTTGCCGGACAGATAGATGTAACAGGGGTGACAAAGTCTCTCAAATAAGCCAGTCCCATGCCTTGTAAGGCTTTAAAGGTCAAAACCTGCATCTTGAATCACGACTCATAAACCAACTGGTTACTAAGAGTAGAGATATAACCTGTGTTCTTCTAGAAACATATATGCTGCTGAAGCTTCCAGATACTCTACAATGGCAGCCCCATGTACACAGCACTACATTACTGGAAACAATGACAGAATCAGAGGGAGGGAGGGAGGAATTATGATGCTCCTGGCCAGCTTCTCAAAAGGAAACTCAATAGGGAAGTTGAAAATCACTCTCACTTCCACTGCTCTTTTTGCCCACTCATGATCACTCTGTTTAGGTAAGGAAATATCTCTGAAAACATTACTTAACAGGTCATAGGTTGTCTAATCTGTCATAAAATCTTGTAAAAACAGTGGGCAACAGGAGGGGCAGAGTAGAAATAATCCATGTCATCAAGACCGGACAGCCATCAGATACAAGGGTGGATATTTTTACTGCCGGTTCGCTTAGGGTTGCGCTGCGTGTGCGCATGCACATGCATGCAGCAGTCAATAACTAGCTTCTGCGCATGTACAGAAGCAAAATCCAAGATGGCGGCGCCCATGGAGCTACCGACAGGACCGGCTCCATGACGTCATCGCCGAGTTACTACCAGTTCTATAGAACCAGATAGAACCGGTAGGAACCCACCTCTGATCAGATACCTAGAAGAGCAGGTACTGGGTAATGGAGTGAAAATATCCTCATTTCACAGCCAATTGATATCCGTGGTCAGTGACCAGATTACAAACTGATATGGTATATGTGTAACCTTTTTATTAATTAATACTTTACATTTGGTAATCCTTGTTTGGATTTATTTTATATGTTTTATTTATATAGTATTATATTTAATTATATACTTTATTTTTTATTAATCCTTGTTTGGAACATTTGAAACATTTCCTGTGAGAAAGCAGATTAGGATACAGAGTTTTTAAAATTATTAATTTCCATAAGGATTGTGAAACTGCAAGAAAAAACCAAAACCTTAATATATTTGCAGTGACTATTCTATGACCTACTCCTATAAACTATATGGAATTTTCACAAAGTAGTTTATTCACACCAGTAATTTGAAAATAGATATTGGAACCCATGCAAATTAGATGTCTTCCCTCAGTTTCTAGTGATAAAGCTGTTGATTATAATAAGATTTCTAGAATAATAGTTAATATTTAATTCCATGACAACTGCCATTATCTAATGGTATGAGTTTGATGAAGCTGTAAAACTGGAAAGTAACTGAAAAGTAGCTTTGTACCATCATTTTAGTATAGGACTTTAATAAAAGAATTGGCAGAGGATTAGTGGGAACAAAAAGAATCTTGCAAACTTTCTAAATATTAGGTGAAGAAAATTACTCATATCATTTCCATTTGAATTGAGGGATGCAATCCCATCATCATATATTATTTTAGATGTTCTTTATAAACAGAGTGATCAAATTTTGAATAGGTCCTTCTCTGAAACTACTCAAGTAATTATGATACCTTTCTGTTCCTGAATGGACTAAGATAATCAGCAACGAGTGGGTTCCAGTCTTAAACTCCAGCAATTTTCTAAATTTGGAGAACATTTAAGGGGTCTGTAATGACTGCAAACCCCTGACATTCTAATGGTTCAACCCTAACCACAGTAATCCACTAAGAGAGCACAATGAAATATAACAGAGCTTGAATTAATCAGTAATAGGAGAATTAAGTGGCCAGTTAAAGTTGTAGACGAAGTCCATTCTGTTCTGCATTAGTGTAGATTTAAAAAACCGTAACAAATTTCTATATAGGCAGTTCTTTTTGTCTGATATCTTCAACCTTTCCTTCCAAATAAAGGGATGCTTTAAACCAAGCAGCAAATTGAGTCATTCTCAGGTCAGGTCCCTGGCTCAATGCAGAGTGCAAAACTGCCCATTTTAACATACAGTGTGCACAAAAGGCCAAAAATAATTACTCATCCAAAATTATATCAGAATTAATACAAAATAAAAAGGGCTATAAAGCCCTATTGAAAAAGAATCATCATTCCAGAAGCTATTGATGCAAAAATTCAGAGGAATGGGACAAGTTGCCGCAGCCAACATGCTGTGGGACAAATCACTGCGGCCAACTTGCCATGGGATAATTCAAAAAGTACAAAAGTTAAATTAATTTCAACAACACCTATGACTAATAATGATAAAATAAAGAAAGTCAATCCAGAAATACAAAAGTTACAATAATTTCAACAAAAAGGAGGTCAGCAATAATAAAAGTATCTGAAGGAAACGATTAATACAGCGTTGAATTGTCCCATGACGAGTTGTCCTGTGGCAACTTGTCTTACGGCAAGTTGCCTGGTGAATTGGCCATAGTGAGTTGTCCCAGACCCTAATTCAGAATCTGCTATGAATTTTAATAATACAGGTACTCCTCAACTTACAACAGTTCGCTTAGTGACTGTTCAAAGTTATGACACTGAAAAAAGTGACGTATGACAAATTTTCACACTTATGACAGCATCCCCATGGTCAGATGCTTGGCAAGTGGTTCATATTTATGACGGTTGCAGTGTTCCGGGATCATGGGATCACAAACGCACACACAATCCATATGTACAGAGAATACATAAATAAAACAGTTTTTGCACCCAAACCCATTTGTTTCAGTAGGACTTATGTCAATGCAGCCTGTTGAATCCATTGCTTTCCATCTTTCTTTGCACTCTGTAGTATAACTAATTAGCTTTATTTTTGGTATTTGAACAGTTAAATATTTATATATTTTAAAAATAGTTTAGCTTTAGAATTATAAATGTTCAATATATCTACTATTTTTTTTAATAATGCATCTGTCTTACACCATCTGAGAAAATAAAGCTTTTTTTTTTAATTGGACATTGAAAAGGTTAGGCTGAACTTGGCAAGTGGCCCAAGGTCATCCAGGGAGTTTCATGGCTCAGCAGACATTCAAACCTGGTCAAAATCCAACATGGGAGGAAGGAGATTAGGTATCATTATATTGACTTTCTCTAGGGCTCATGTTATTTTGGGTTTCTATGATTGTCATGGAAAGATCTGTTACATTAAATTAAATGCCTGAAACAAACTTTCTGCTCTAACTCTTTGCCAGGAATAAATCACACATATACAACCCCCTACCTTGGCATAATCTTTGGTAGCTATAGGTTACTAAAAAGGTAATTAAATCTATGTAAATAACAGGGAAAAGAAAATATACCATATAGCAAAGCTAATTTTCAGCAGATGTCAGATGCAATATGATATGATACTAAATGAAAGCAGCATTTTATTGTTACAGTACATGCACAATATATTATTACATTTCTATTTTTAATAGACTTCCCTCACACACACAACACACACACGGAAGTTATCAGAATTTATTTATTGGCTGTCTGAGCTAACTAAGAAAAAGGCTGAATAGAGGTTATTCATTGTATGAGTGTCACATGCATAAGAAAAGGAAGATACACTGTACAATATTTTTGAAAAGGAAAAAGCTGTGCTGCCTGCCAAACAACTGCTATCCTTGATCTTAAATGTATTATGGAAAAATATATCTTTTTCACCTTAACTTTTTGTTTCAGTTTTGCCAAAGCTTTTTCTCAGCTATATCCTTTATAGTAAAATCATTATACAAGTAGTTCTTGAGTTACGAATGTAATAGAGCCTGCCCATTCTATTTGTAAGGTGAGGATTTGTGGGAGTGAATCTCGTACCTTGAATGAGATCACTCCCTGCTTTCGCCCAGGCATTCGATAATCAAATGTGCGGCTTGGTAAGTGCACAAGGTATTTCGGGGTGGGGAAGGCAATGAGGGGGGCCTAGTGACGGAACAGGCTACCTGCTTAAGACCATCCAAGGCATCCCCCGACTCATAAATACAAAAATATCCTGCCGTGCTGGGTGACTTACCTTATGAAGATCTGTCTCCTCTGTAGCCTGTTTCTTTGCCTGCTTCCTCCTTTCTCATCAGCAAAAGGCTTGATGAGGCCTCTGGTGACAAAAAAGAAGGCCCATAGACCCGCATGCAGCCTCCCAGCCCTCCTTTCTCATTGGTGATTCGCTTGACGAGGCGTTCAGCGACAAAAAAAGGTCTAGGCGCAGCCGTCTGGGCCTCCATTTTTGTCGGCAAAGCGCTTGAGGATTGTGTCCCTTTAAGGTTTGGCAGCCCTTTTCAAAAAGCTTTTGCTGGTAGAAACAGAACTTCGGAGGGAGGCATCTGCTCCTCCCTAGCTCCACTGTTGCCAACAAAGGCTTTTTGCAAAGGGCTGTCAAAGTCTACAGGAACACAATCTCCCTGCATGCTTCAGCAAGGAAATGGCAAAAAGATGGAAGGCCTGAAGGACCGAAGCCTTCCTTCCGTTTGCAACCATCCAGACCTCAATTGACAGAGAATAGAGGCTGAAAGTGCGAGATCATACAAGATCAGTAGCACAAGATCTTGCACTACAGATCTCGCAGTATGTTAGGCCTGTTCTGCAAATGCACCGAAAGGCTGAAGCAATGAAGCAGGCAAAGAAACTGTGACAGAGAGATCTTCACAAGGTGAGTCTCCACAGCTGAAGTGCCTGTGAAGACCTGACCAGGGTGGGGGAATAGGCTGGGCGAATGTTGCAGAGCCTCTGTGGTCGTTAGTAAGAGCGAACAACTGCTGTGGTGCTACAATCAGGGCTGTGGAGTCGGTAGATAAATGTTCCGACTCCGACTCCTCAGTTTTTGTACTTCCGACTCCGACTCCAGGTACCCAAAATTTCCTCCGACTCCGACTCCTCAGTAGATAAATGTTCCGACTCCGACTCCGACTCCTCAGTTTTTTGTACCTCCGACTCCGACTCCAGGTACCCAAAATTTACTCCGACTCCTCGACTCCGACTCCACAGGACTGGTTCTAATCAAACTATAAAGAACACAGAACATTCATGAATGATATTGTAGAATACTTTGGAACTTGAAGGTAGCAAGCATAGAAGGAACTCAGTTCAGTTTATCAGGGTTGGGTGAGCATTAGAATATTTGTAAGTTCTGAGGGCTTCTGACAGAGGAAAATGTAGCATTATTGGTTTGTGCTTTGATGCCATGCCAAGGTTATTGTAAAAGTTGCCTGGTTGATGTTTCCAATTCCTTCCTTTGTCCTTTGAACTTGGTCCAAAACATTGTTTGGGCTGCTCTGGACCTAACACATTATTCTTATGTCTCAGTAAAGTACAGGACACTTCAGGAGGTCATTATTCAAACCAGTTTTAACTGTGTTTAGTTAGGATCTTCAATAATGAATGCGATGGTACAGGTAGTTGCCAGGTTAAGAACATCCGGCTTACAGTCAACTCGTAGTTACCAGCAGGCTGCTGACTCAAAATGGCAGATGGTACTCTGCCTCCTGAACTGATGATCCGCCAAAGTTGCACAGTGCCTCCATGAGTATCCCAAAGACGTGTGTGCATTTTTAACGTACTGTAGAGCTTGTTTTTAGTGGTTAATGAAAGCATCGAGCAGCTGCAGCGGTTTGTTGACCATTTTACCTTGCAAATACTCCCATTATGTAAATTATATCCCTTCTGATGTGCAAGAAGGGACATGAATGCTCCTTCTGATATGCAAGACATACCCCTTGTATGCAAAACAAGCTGAAATGAAAGTACTGTGATTTTTTTCTTTTTTTCCTGTCTAAATTGTTTATACAGCTACACACATATGCACATAGATTTTGATTAGAATCATCCGTTACTCCGCCACGATGTAAAAAAAGACGTTGAGACTCTAGAAAGAGAGCAGAGAAGAGTAACAAAGATGATTAGGGGACTGGAGGCTAAAACATATAAAGAACGGTTGCTGGAATTGGGTATGTCTAGTTTGATGAAACGAAGGACTAGGGAGTGACATGATAGCAGTGTTCCATCTATATCTCAAATTATTGCATTTTATTCTAATTTCATTTTAGACTATTTTATTACAGTTTCATTTTAAAACGTATTTTATTCCAATTTCATTTTAAATTGTATTTTATCCAATTCCATTTTAAATTGCTTTTATCACATTTTAGTAATAATTTGTTTCTGGAACTCTGCACTTTGATATGGCCCAACAGCTAATAAATAAATAAAAAAGAGAGCAGTGTTCCAATATCTCCAACAAAGGGGGCACATGATTGAAACCTTTAAATATATTAAGGGTGTGACTAAGGTTCCAGAAGATAGTATTTTCAATATTAAGCAAAATCAAGAACATGGAGGGGGCGGGGCATAACTGACAGGAAGGAAATTCAACGAAATGTTAGAAAATATTACTTTACATTAAAAGGAGGGAAGGTGGCAAATTGACTTAAAGACACTGGCTCTGTTGCCCAGAGATGGTCAGCACTTCGGCAGATTGAACCCATGGCACTGCATGGTGGAATGAGCGCTCATGATTTGTCCCTAGCTCCTGCCCACCTAGTAGTTCAAAAACATGTAAAAATGAAACTAGATAAATAGGTACCACTCTGGTGGGAAAAGCTAGCAGTGTCCCGGATACAAGGCAAGGTTGCTAGAAGAAAACCTTGGATGGATCGATATCTCCTGAACCCTGCTAGACAATCTTATGCTGCCAGAACTACTCTGAGGTAAAAAGAATAACAACATTGTAGACTTCCCTGGCTATGTATGGCATATGCTAAAAAAAACAACTTCACAGAAAAAAATAGTGGAAACTTGAAATCAATTCCTAGTGGAGGTAATGGATCAATCATCATTTTAAATATGCTTGGGATAAATACATGACCATTCTCTGACAAAAAAAAACTAAAAATAAACAAACAAACAAATTTAAAAAGTGCTCAAAAACTCAGTGGATCACTAGGTATTTTTCTGCCATCGGTTTTCTATGTTTCATCTGCATAAATAGAGAGAAGAGGAAAAGAGAGAGGGTTGGTAACTCATTCGTTACTCCAATACAGTGCAACACCTTGCATTTCAGCTCTAATTGTTCCATCAAAGAAGAATTTATGTGGTATTAATGAATTCTGTGGAGTGGAGACTGAATATTCGATATGAGTTTTGTTCCATTGATTTTAAGCTCTTTGCGAGATGCTTGCAGTATAAATATGCCTCTTCTTAATAGCTAAGTGGTTTAGAATTTTATAAGAAAATATTAAACGACTCTGTTGCACCATGTTAAATGCCATTATAGTTTATAGAATAGAATGCAGACTAACAGAATTGAAAAGGCCCTTGGAGATCTTTTAGTTCAACCTCCGGCTCAAGCAGTGGACCCTATACCATTCCAGACAAATGGTTCCCAATCTCTTAAAAACCTCCAGTGATACAGCAGCAACAACTTCTGGATGCAAACCATTCCACTGATTGTTAATTGATACATTGTTATTTAATGGATTAATCATTATCACTGACGGGAAATTTCTCGTTAATTACAGGTTGGATCACTCATTGTTAAGCTTCCATCCATTATTTCTTGTTCTTGCCCTCAAGTGTTTTAGAGAATTGGTTGACCCCCCCCCTCCTCTTCTCTGAGACAGTCCTTCAAATATTGGAAGACTGCTATCATGTCACCCCAGTCCTTTTCATTAGACTAGACATTCTATTTCCTACCAATTATATGATTTAACATCCAGTCTCCTAATCTTCTTTGTTATTTCTAGAGTCTCAAGAGAGTCTTTCTAGAGCCGTGATGGTGAACCTATGGCACACATGCCACAGGTGGCATGTCTGTGGAATTGCCAGCCGTCACCCCAGCCCAGCTTCAGTGCACATGCGTGCATGCTTCCCGTCCACCAGCTGGTCTCTGTCGTGCATGTGCGGGGGGTGGGGCTTTCCACAATCTCCCCTGGTTCCCCCCAGCGTGCCCTACCTTTCCTCTCATTTCTTCTGGCCGTGTCTTCCCTGATCTCCGCAGATTTCCCCCCCCCCAGGTGCCCTACCTTTCTATTCCATTTCTGCCACCCATGCCTTCCCCGATCTCTGCAGGGTTCCCCCCCAGCACACCCTACCTTTCTACTCCATTTCTACCGCCCGCACCAACCTGGAAGCCAAAATGGAGTGCAGGGGGGTGCATGCACAGGGATGCATGTGCAGGGCAGGAGCACATGTACAGGGAGAGTTCACATTGCATTTTGGGGATTGGGGCATGCACGTGTGCATTTGCGTGGGTGCACATGCACTTTGGGCACTTGGCACCAAAAAGAACCATCACTGTTCTATAGTCTCTTTTTCTTAATGTATTGACCAAAACTGGCTGCAGTATTCCAAGTATAATCTTATAGTGCAGTATAACAGGGTACTAATAATTCAAGTCATCTTAATACTGTCCCTCTGTTGATGTAGCCTAGGACTGCATTGGCCTTTTTGGCAGATGCAGCACACTACTGGCTCATCCTTAAGTGATTGTCCATTAGGACTCCTAGATACCTCTCACAGTTACTGATTAGTTACTACTGAGCCAAATACCACATATTCTGTACCTGTGCAATTTGTTTTTCTTGCCTAAGGGTAAAGCTTTACTTTTCTCTTCAGTGAATGGTATTTTTTTGAATAGGACCCATCATTCAAGTCTGTCCAGGTCCTTCTGGCTCTTGAACCTATATTCTAAAGTATTGACTATTCTTCTTCCTCCTCCTCCCCCCCCCAATTTAGAGTCATTTGCAAATTTGATAAGCTCCCCTAATACTAAAGTATTAGTACCACTTTATAAAACCATAGTAAGGCCACACCTGGAATACTGCATCCAGTTTTGGTCACCACATTACAAAAAAGAAGTTGTGACTGGAGAAAGTGCAAAGAAAAGCAACTAAGATGATTAAAGGCCTGGGGACTAAAACATGAAAAACAGTTGCAGGATTTGGGTTTGGCTACTCTAGAGAAAAGAAGAACTAGGGGTAATATGATAGCAGTATTCTAGTTTTTGAGAGGTAGCTACAAAGAGGAGGGAGTCATCAGAGGTGGGTTCCTACTGGTTCTATCTGGTTCTATAAAGTAGGTAGTAACTCCTACGTGACGTCACAGAGCCAGTTCTGTTGGTGACTCTGTGGGCACTGCCATCTAGGATTTTGCTTCTGCGCATGCGCAGAAGCTAGTTTTTGACTGCCACGCATGCACTTTGCGAGCACGCTCGAGGTGCAACCCTGAGCGAACCGGCAGTAATATTCAGAATCCACCTCTGGGGGTCATCTTATTTACCAAAGCACCTGTAGGCAGGACAAGAAACAATGAATCAAGGAGAGCAGCAACCTGGAACTAAGGAGAACCTTCCTAACAGTGAGGACACTTAACCAGTAGAACAGCTTGCCTTCAGAAATTTTAGTTGCTTCATCAATAGAGATTTTTAAGAAGAGACTGTCACTTGTCTGAAATGATATAGGGGGTTTCTGGTATGAATCACTTGCCTCCCCACCCCACCCCTCATGCGCCTCTCCCTACTGCCAGTGCCGCCGCATCTCGGAATCATCTACCTCCATTAAATCAGTTGTCAATCCATTCCACTGTCTTGCCTATGGCCACAACAGAACAAAAGGCCATACAGCACATTGGGGTGACCTGCTCTTTTGCCCCCCCCCCAATGCCTCTGCCTGGTGCTGGTGCTGCTGTGCCTTGTAATCACCTGCATCCATTAAATTGGGTATCAATCCATCCCACCATCTCTCGGCTTGCCCGTGTTGTACATGTTTCCCTGAAAATAAGTCCCTATGCGTCTTTTGGGGCCCCAAAAAATATAAAACTGGGTCTTGTTTTTGGGGAAACATGGTATTATCCAAATAGGAGCCATGATAGTGCAGTGGTTAGAATGCAGTACTGCAGGTTAACTCTGCCCACAACCAGGAGTTCAATCTTGATCAGCTCAAGGTTGACTCAGCCTTCCATCCTTCAGAGATCAATAAAATGAAAGCCCAGATTGTTAGGGGAATATGCTGACTCTGTAAACCACTTACAGAGGTCTGTAAAGCATTATGAAGTGATATATAAGTCCAAGTGCTACTGCTATTGCTATAGTATTAACGTTACTTTAACTAATTATTTATCTCCCAGCTTGTGATTCTTCTCCCTTGTACAAAATATTTTAGCAATGGCTTTTCCATACTAGAGTTTGATATACAAGTGTTTATGGTACCTATTTATGTTCAAAATATATTAAAGAAGTGTGTTTTTTTGGGAAATATGTAGATGAAAACTTACTAGTTACAATTTACCTCCATCCCTACTGGAAGTAAAAATGATCCCATATGCTGCAATGTATTGTGTGGTCTCTTCTCCTTGAAGGTTACTGGAAAGTGTACTCTCCCTCCAGATTGCTGTCTGAAATAAGAAGCAAATTTCCTCAATGTGATGAACCTGCAACATTAAAATATTATTTCAATTTGTCCCACACTTATGTTTACAGAGATTACTCCATGTCTAGCCAATGATGAGTAAGTTTCTCATCAGTTTGGGCATTACAAACAGTCAAACCCATCTGGTAATCCACATTTGCAGGAGCATGTGTCATTATTTCATTAGAAGAAACACCATTGTGAAGATGCTTCTGAACTGAACTGAAGCATCTTTACGGTTGATATTTTAATCAGCATTTGTTCCCCTCCAAACTCAAATCCTGAGCTATTTAGCTTTGCTTTCAAAGGTCTCTTCAATACATGTTTCTTTATGGTGTATTTCCTTTTGCTGAGATGTCTCAGATGGGTTTTTCACATGTAGTTAATACTTTTTTGGATGGTAGTTAATACTTTTTAGGATGATATCTTCGTACCTATTTTCTAAAGCTTAAAACCCACAGAGATGTACACTTAGTTTTCTCCGCATATTTTACTTGTCTTTTTATTTTTAAAAAGAGAGAACTGCATTGAAACGTTTGGATGTGCTACTAAGGTTGTTGCTTATTTTATTTAATAGTAATAGAGAGGACAGCACCTACTAGAAAAATGTGATCCAGAGAAATGTGAATTCTTCACACTGCCACTCCTAGTCAAAGTGCCCAGTGATAGCATACTATAAAATTAAGTAGGAGAAACTAAGGCTACTGTGGAAGAAAGGAAGGTTTGAGTTTCAGTATCTGTTTGGCTCTATCAAAATACCCCTGAAAATATCATTATTTATCAACTAGAGCAGTGGCTCCCTAACCTTTTGGGAACCAGGGACCAGTTCTGTGGATAGAGGTTTTTCTGCAGACTGAAAGGGGCATGATTTCAGGTACTGCCTATATCCTGCAGATGGGGCTTCACTTGTTTGTGTGGCCCAGTTTCTGACATGCCATGGATCCTGGATTGGGGACCCCTGAGTTAGAGAGTTATAGCAACTCTTTTCTGACTTTTCCACCTCTTACCAAAGGATAACAGTATACCAAACACTATCTGTTTATACCAAGATTCTCTTCTTGATTATATTATACTAAAATTGGGGGGGGGAAAACCACTGGATGATGACATAATTTCATTGTATTTTCTGAATAGCAATGGAGGGGTTTATTTTATTTTATTTTCAAATCTTTCAACACAGGTGAAAGAAAGGAACTACCATCTTCTGCTTGAATGCTCTAACAAATCTGTGTGGTAGGACCAAGAAAACTAGAAAACCCTTGTTTCTTTACTGTTTTCATATACTGATTCAGCATCTGATTTTATTTTCAAATAAATGATGCTACGCTTCAGTGATTAAATGGCCTAAACATTGGTTTCTGAATACAAATCATTTTAACATTCATCTGTTATTGTGATTTTAACTTAGGTAAAGTATCAATATACATTGCAAATCCATATATAATATGCCATACCAGGGGTGGCGGTTCCTACTGGTTCAGCCCGGTTTGGATGAACCAGTAGCAGCAGCGGCCGGATGTCATCAAGAACGCTCTGTGCATGCACAGAAGCGTCGTGCATGCTCCCGTTCCTGAACTGGTAGCAAAGGTAAGTGAAACCCACCACTGTGCCATACACCAAATAAATAAATCAAACAAATCTTTTATTTTCAAGAAGATATGCTAGTGATAATATAGAATTGACAACAATGCATTTTTTCAAATTTCACCATGAAAACATATCCTGATTCATATGCTCCCCAGACTGATAATAGATTTGAAGGGACTGGATGAAAGCCAATTGCTAGAATCAGGAAATAAATTAAATGACAATACAATGCTGATTATATCTCTTATAAGCTCCTCATTGATGCTTGATGGATGAGCAGAACTATATTTCTTATCTTTTTGTAAACTATTTTTAATTTAGAGTAATGAGTGAAAACCTGCACAGCATATAGATAGAGAATTGAACCTTTAGCATCCCCTGCATAAGTCATTCTAGGGTGGAGAAGGATTGTTTTGATATAGCATTACTATTCAGCATTATCAAAAAAACAACAACAGAGGCTATCCCTTTTTAATTAGAAAAAGATGGTGCAAGTCACATTGTGGAAAATCCATTTTGTAATGTCATTTTATTTTTCCGTAAATTTAGAATTTATGAGTAATGTGGTTGATTTGGCATTCTTTTTCTTCTCTATTTGGAAATATATTTAAAATGAGATTATAGACTTGATAACGTTCATTTATTATTGCTTTTTTGATATGAGGACCTGATTCTCCCCCCCCCCCAATTTTGCCCTCTTGTTAGGCAGAAATATTGCTTAAAACAAACTATTTTAGAGGTGCTTTTTCCCCAGTTAGCTCTTCCTTATATAAGTCACTATACAAGAAAATGTTATCTGAATGAGATGGCAACAACCAACAATCTCTCTCTCTCTCTCTCTCTCACACACACACACACACACACACACACACACACACACACCTTGTGCTTCTAGAAGTTTTTCAATGTCCCAATATACTCTATAGCTCTGTGACCTTAATTAGTTGATTTGAAGCCTCCCTTGGTCTGGCAACTGCTGCCAGACCTTAATCTTGGTCTTCCTCAGAAACTAAATAAATAGGGCCAGAGCTGGTTATTGCTTAGAATACAAGCTCTGTAGACTGCACTGTAACACTGAAAAACTCCACCCTTTGTCCTCTCTGAGGTTTATTTGGTATTGGAAGTTCTGAATAGTGGTATTAGACAAGATGGTAAAATAAGGAGTATAAATATTAAGAAGAAGGTTATAAATTGAGGGCTTTTGCTGATGATCTGGTTATATTTTTACAAGACACCAAAAAACAATATGGAATATTTGATGAGAAAATTGAACGAGTTTGGGGGCTTGGCAAATTTCAAAATAAATAAATAGAAAACAACAATGCTGATCAAGAATATGCCTTCTCAGGATAGTGATATATTGAACAAAAAGTCAGGTTTTAGGGTTGAGGAAAAGGTGAAATACTTAGGGCTTGATTCAGCAACTAGCAG
>JANHFT010006256.1:44759-54842 GCA_032467955.1 Pseudoxenodon macrops | reverse complement strand
AAAGGCCTTTCCCAATTTTGAACCAATTAGTGGTTCCGTGTCCAGTTCTCACTGTTGCTTCTTGACCCGCACTTAGGTTTCTCAAGAGACAAATAAGACAGTCTGGTACTCCCATCTCTTTAAGAACGTGCCACAATTTGTTGTGATCCACGCAATCAAAGGCTTTAGCATAGTCAATAAAGCAGAAGTACATGTTTTTCTGTAATTCGCTAGCTTTCTCCATGATCCAGCATATGTTGGCATTCTAGTTCCTCTGCCTCTTCGAAATCCTGCCTGTACTTCTGGTAGTTCTCGATTTACATACTGCTGGAGCCTAGATTGTAGGATTTTGAGCATAACTTTACTAGCATGTGAAATGAGTGCAATGATGCAGTAGTAAGAACACTATTTGGCATTGCCCTCCACTAGCTTTGTTGTTGCTCAGATTTCCTAAGGCCCATTTGACTTCACATTCCAGGATCTCTAACTCAAGGTCAGTGACCACTCCATCGTGGTTATCAGGGACATTAAGCTCATTCTTGTATAGTTCTCCTGTGTAATTTTGCCATCTCTTCTTAATCTCTTCTGCCTCTGTTAGGTCCCTGCCATTTTGGTCCTTTATCATGCCCATCTTTGCATGGAATGTTCCCTTCATATCTCCAATTTTCTTGAAGAGATCTCTTGTCCTCCCTAGTCTATTGTTTTCTTCTATTTCTTTGCACTGTTCATTTAAGGAGGCATTATCTCTTGTAGGTATTCTTTGGAATTCTGCATTCAAGATAATTCAATATTATCTTTTAGCAGTATTTATGAAGCATTCATATTTTAATGTAGTTTTAATAATTTTTGCCTTTTAGTTTTAATTTTAAGCTCTTCTTTTAGTATCCTTATCTTCTTTCCTAGTCTAACCATTTTTGAGTAGGAAAAAAACCCAAAAAATAAAATCATTTCAATCATTGATTATAACGCTTGCCCCCATTACCACAATTGATGGCAACAAATTCTAGTTTTATAGATAAAAATATATAATTTTCATATAAAATTATATACATTCCATTATGTACATTATATATTATAGAAAATGTTTTTATGGATCTTGAGCTTGAACTGTTTTGATTCAGTGCTTGACCCTTAAGATGAAGTAATAAAACATTAATTTCTTATATTTTGCTTGGTATACTCTGTAGTATCTTCTAGGTATAGTGTGTACATTGCAGAGTCTAAACTGTACAAAACACAACTACAATATCTGTATTTTTTTCTTCCTCCCATATGTTAATATCATCCCCCAAATTTTTGTATTGTATCACATTGCTTGATGTTAATAAAGGTACTGCTTGCATAATTTACTTAGTTTACAGTAATGTTATTCCAACATACTTATGCATATAGGTACACATTTTCAGTAGTTTTATTATTTCATATATATAGAAAGTGAGGAGGGAATGATCCTTATTTTTGTTTCATTTAATAATAAATTACATTACCAGAGTTGTTTGGGTTCAGCTTTTTAAACAGTTAAAAATGAGAGCACAATAATCATGTCATCCTTGTTTGAGTTTTAATTTTAAATTGAAATTACCAGTGCTTTGTATTATCATCCTTTTTGAATGATTTAGCTTGTTACCATATTTTTTTCTGAATGTATAAATGTATGCTTGAGTATATTCTCTAAGGAAAACTTGCTTGATTCAATTTTTGTTTTTAATGTCTTCATCTATCTACAGTTAAAATTTATGAAATAAAAAGCTGAGTATTTCTCATTCAGTTAAATCTTTGTTACAACAAAGGAATCCTTTATATTGAAAAGAAATATATGCTAATCATATGGCTCTGTAGGATAGTATTATTTTATTCTTTCATCATTTCATTCTTCATCCTCATTTTAATTCAGTTGGCTTGCACTATTTCAGTTTCAAAACTAATTCAAAGCAATCTGTTATCCTTATTGTCAACCCAAACACTGGTGCCCTGGTTCCCAACTGATAGCCTTATAAGGAACCCAAACCCTGCATATGGCTGATAAAAATACTAAATTGGATGGAAAACACCATGATTAGTGATCTTTTAATCTGGCTGAGCATAGAGAAATACAATTTAGGAGCAGCTGCTACGGATGTTACACAAAGAGATATTTCCTGCCCCTTTATATATTGGGAGGGGGCACTATATTTTAAGCGTTGCATAAATTATTACATCTATTTAATAAATTTAAAAAAACATATTTATTTTATAGGGTTGGAAAGCATTGACCACAAATAAATAGCCTAATATGCTAAAAATTAAGAGATTAAGCCAAACATTATTTGTAGGAGAATACAGAGTCCAGGAATTGGGTTTATGACATGGCAACATTAAACAAAATAAAAATAATAATTGTTGTGCAATTGCAGAAAGGTGACTTATTTGCTTAGATAAGCAGTGTTTCTAGTTTATCACAGCTATTTTAAGGTTTGTGCGGCCTTTAGAAGAGATCTCCCTGGACACTGAATTTTTAAACAATGACTTCTCATCATTGTTTGGAGACAAGGTGATAGAAATTGTAGTGTGACACTTCTGAAGATGATGTTGATACATTTCAATCTGATTTCAGGCTGAATATAGATAGTTTTTTAAAAGACTTTATTAGCTTGATTGCTGATCTTTATTAGGAGACAAAGGGATGCTATTGTGTGAATAGTCCTGGATCTTATAATGCTCTTCATCATGGAAAAGTCATGAAAAGGTATTGTAGCTGGTTCTTAATTGGGAACACTATGTTACAATGGTTCTATTCTAAATAATAAGGAAGTGGCCGGGGAAGATTTATGTTTGTATGGAGTGCCATGTTTTAGATTGTTATTCTGTAGTTAAGAGTATACGTGGTCCTTTAGGGATATGACCACCCATTTAGGGTAACCATCTAAAGATGGAGATTATGTTTAAAATTTGGAAAAATGTACCCAATCTTTAATCTTAATACTATTTTATGTACATAGTAGAAGATTTCTGTCTATGGTCAACTTTACCTCTTAATTTATAAAATCATCATACTATAGTCTAGTAATTTAATCAGAAAGTACCTTAACATAAATCCATACTACTAAAAGCTAGAAAGGTTAATGTTACATTATAGGCATCACCTTCTCCCAAAGGCTTCCCAACAATGAATCATTATGAAGATTTCCACTAGTTAGGTTGGACTCCCTGACACACTTGTGTCTAGACTTTTTCAATTAGGATTCTGTGGAAGTTTATGATTCCATGAGAGCATGATTGAAAAAGAATAAACATTTTTTTAAAAACTGTGCGCCACATAGTGTTAATATTCAAGTAGTGATAATTTCTAAAAATTGTAACTCAGCTGCTGGCCTATCTCTTTGGTGTTGTTGTAGACTGTCCAAAATGTGATCAGATTAGAAGTGACTGGCATTATGAAGTTTTTAGGTTTGTTTCTTTGGATTTGTTTATTCTCTGAGACCTGAAAATTATTTCAAAGGTTTTTCTGGGGTAAAAGATTTGAGAAAAATAGCTTTAGTTGGTCTTGCTGGTGGGTTCTTTGCTTTCCCACCAAGGATTTCTCCTTTTGTTCAACTCTAGGAAAGCTAGTTGGTGCTTTGGAACTTCCTGTGCCAAGCCTAGAAAAAGCAAACTTAAAGGTATAAGGGTGTAAGGATAGCTGTAAAGCTATGAGTCCTGCACGTAGCAAAAATTTTAATGAGATGTTTCTTTTCACAACAATGAAGTCACATGGAAAAGATTGGAAAAGATGAGTAAAGGAAAACAATGATACACAGAGAATTCTAAATAAAATTAATTCAATCTATCTAAATTAGTTATGCTTACATAAAATCTTTAATTTCAGCATAAGAGCCATGGTGGTGCAGTGGTTAGAATGCAGTACTGCAGGCTACTTGTGCTGCCTGCTGGTTACTTGCAATTTGGCAGTTTGAATCTCACCAGGTTGACTCCGCCTTCCATTCTTCCGAGGTGGGTAAAATGAGGACCCAGATTGTTGGGGGCAATATGCTGACTCTGTAAACCGCATAGAGAGCACTGTGAAACGGTATATAAGTCTAAGTGCTATTGCAATATGTTTAGAGTATTGCAGGAGAATGACTGGAGAAAGTTTATTTGGGTCTCCTGGCTGGATATTGTTTGGTAGTTTTCATTTGCTACTTGTTTTCTTTTTCTTCCTCCTCTTCTTGAGCATTAGCCTGTTTTACAGCCTGTAGAAAATAAATGAAAGATCCTCTCTGACTGTTGCTGTGTGCTTTCTAGCACAATTTATTTATTTATTTGTTCAATTTCTCTGGTCACCCATCTCAGTCAATGATTCCAGCATATTGATGATACCTCAACATCATGGTGATGGATGAACTCACCCAGTAGTCTTGTGTAGATGCTAAATAATAGAGAATGGGGGAGGGGAGCCAAGAAATAAAACCATTTCAATTGTTGATTATAACGATTGCCCCCATTACCACAAATGATGGCAGCAAATTCTACTTTTATAGATAAATATATATACATTTTTATATAAAAATTATATACATTACATTATGTACCCATGATGGCGAACCTATGGCACACGTGGCACGCGGAGCCATTTCTGAGGGCACACGAGGCGCTGCCCTGTAAAAAAATGACCCAATGGCCTGTAGGGCCATTTTTCGTCCTCCGGAGGCTTCAGGAGGCTCCCCTGAAGCCCCCGGAGGGTTTAAAACAGCCCAGCAGGCAAATCGGAGTCACTTCCGGTTTGCGTGTTGGGTCATTTTAAACCCTCCGGGGGCTTCAAAGAAGCATCCTGAAGCCTCCGGAGCCTGCAGGGAAGCGTCCTGAAGCCTCTGGAGGTGCCATAGGTTCGCCATCACTGCTCTAGAACCTGATAATGGTTTATTACCATTAAATTCACCCAATGTACAATTTCGAAAGCTTCTTATATATAGCTCCAAGTTAGCTAGCCAACTATATCCTGAACAGGGGATACAGGTCATAAAAAAGGAGTGATAATGTGTATCTATGTGTGTGTGTGTGTATCTATATGTATATATCCATATATGTATTAGTTTTTTGTGTAAGTACTTGGAACCTTTATAACTGAAGATCCCTAATACTAACCACAGTAAATCCAAATAAATGAAATAGAATAGAGCTCCATACACGTTATTCCTACACAAAGATAGCACACTGAAATAATTTGCCAATTTTTCTTGTCATCCATTCCTGACATTTTTACAAAAATAATAAAAAGCCTTTCTACTCTTTTGTCCAGCAGAACAAAAGTAACACTTCATGCTGATTGATAGCAATAAATATATCTTAGATGTTATAGCTGAAATACTTTAAAAGGCATTTATGACCCCCTCATTCAACACATCTTTTGTTTCATAAATTAAAAGAGAGGTGTCCAGCTCACAAGAATCTTCAACGTCAGCACTCAAGCTCAATCACGTTAGTCTTATTATCATAGCTTCGAGATACCAGATTGATGATTTTCAGCTTCCAATACTTGAATATAGATTTAATAGACGTTTATAAAAGGAAAAAAGCAGTATTTCAACATGTGGTGTTTTATAAAGTTATGAACCTCACAGGATGGCTATGCCTGAAATTGCCTTCAGAGTCCCAATTACTTACAAAACTGACAAAACACATACATCCTTTGGGACAAGAACTATCAATGACCCATCTGTGGATTCCTCAAGCAATGCCTTCAGGGCAGTCTAAACAGACTGTCCCAATCTGATTTGGCCCTGGCATTTTTTTCTTTTTCATTTCTTTAATTGTCCTTGCCACTTTGCTCATTTGCCGAGCAGCCTGCAGTGCATTGATCTGGGCCAAAGCAAGTACTTTTCTGCAAAAAGCTGACAGAGAGCTATCCTCAGAGTCTTTCTCCTAACTCATATTTTTGTTTGTTCATTTTATAATAAATGGAAATGTTTCCTTTAAAACATTGCTAGTAAATCTCTCAAGTCCACTAAATAAAACATTGCTTTTATGGAACAGATCTGTTTAAGTATTGCCATGTTGGTTCAATGCATAATTCCATAAGTTATTTTAGATGCACATTGTTCTGATCAATGGTTTTAATTTCTTCCTTAACATAACATCTCTCTCCCTTGTGTGGCATTGACACATCTACCAAGTTTAGATTTTCATCTAAGAAATGTATCTCACTCCTTCAGTGACTTTATAACATGTTGCTAGGTAACAGTGCACACAAGTCAAGTTTGAGGACCTTTTTGTTAAAGACACTATAAAATAAATACTTTGGTCCTTTTTGCATGAAAGATCTGATCTGGGTCCTTAGCATTTCTGTTTGCTAAACACTACGGAACTGCTTATCAATTTCTGAATTAAAAAAACAATCATCAAAAGAGAAGATATATTCAGTTTTCGGTCCCTCTTTTTCTCTCTCCCTGCAAAACTTGGTTTTGCATCTATTTCAAGCTGTAGTATTCACTTAATTCATATAAGGCACAATCTAATATCATATATTTAAGTTATGACTTGAACTTAAAACAATATAACCTAAAATATTGGATTAGTATAACAAAGAAGGTACAAATTGATTATAGGTATATAAGCCTGGCTTTAAAAAAGATCAACATCTTAAGAGAAATCATTTCCCTTTCTTTCAAATCAGTATGCTTATACAGAGGAAAATATCAACATGTTTCTAACTGTCTCTAATATATATTTATAATAGTTTTTCTCTAAGTAAATTTCACTATGGAATTTACTCTTTGCAGGCATTTTATAAGTGTACTTCGAAAAATCTAGAAAAGAATATTTCATTAATTCCATCATGTTTCTTAGAACTGCATTCATTTGGTTTCTTTTATTCTTGTTCTTTCCACCCTTCCATCCTATATTTATTCCACCCCTGAGTAAAAGGATTAAGAGCATATTGAAAGACTCAACCAAATTCCTATGTGATCACCACTACCTTGTGCACTTGGCAGTTACTGGGGAAAGGGCCTTCCCAGAATGCTGAGGAATGCTTTCACCACAAAGGTTAGCAAAGCACCTACTCAGATGTCATTTTTCAAATGTCAGGCAAATAGTTTTGTAAGTTCTTACATCCTATAAATCAGTTTAAGCTGCTTCATTTTGCTAGTTGTTTCTATTATATATTTTCTGTTTTCATTGCATTTTTGAAGTGCTTTAAACCATCCAAAGCATTTTAAATGATCAGATTATAAATACAGAACAGAACAACCTTAACAAGGCAAGGAAGAAAACATTGGCCTCTTCAGTCAAGCAAATGGGAGAAGGCTGTTCACAGTGAAGGAGCTGAAGACTGCAGTTCAGAGGTGGGTTCCTACCGGTTCTAACCGGTTCTTTAGAATCGTTAGTCACTCGGTGATGATCCCATAAAACTGGTTCCGTCCATGTCTCCATGGGAGCCGCCATCTTGGATTTTTTTTATTGCTGCGCGCATGCGTGGACACAAGGCACAATCCTGAGCGAATCGGCAGCAAAAAGATCTACAAACCACCCTTGCTGCAGTTACCTATGTTTAACAGTAGCCCATAGAAGTAGAAGAGCTTAGATAATGTGGATCAAACATTTCCTTAAATCTACCCTGGAATGTCCATTTTTCCTATTACTGCTGAAAGCATTGCAATGTTTCTTCCCTTGGTGGTAAGAAGAGTCATAAAAATACTTCTTATAACCATCACTTTATTCTGCAATTGGGGGAAACAGGGGAAGATCTCCCATACTGGAGCTCCCTGAGAAATGTTTCTCATCCTCAGGACATAAAACTGCATTTTAAAGTGAATTAATAGATATAAAATATCAGTGAGGTATTACCAAGGAAAGGGTGGTATATATTCTGCTGATCCTCCAGTTCATTTAGCACTCACATTTACTGAGATGCAATGCACATAGGTGATCAATTAATGTCCATTGAAAAGGGCACTGTCAGTCTCCAAAAGGCTGAAGAGCTACAGATCACACTTCCCAAGCATCTTTTCTCTATAGCAGCTTCTGAAAATTGTTTGGGCTTAAATCACAGTAAAGTAGCTGCCAGATTTTTATTTTTTATTTCTTTAGTAAATGTTGAGTGAGGGATTAGTAAGGAAAACCCTGTGTGGGGGCACAGAGAACATTATAGTTTTTAAAAAAAAAGTAACATAAATATCAAGTAAAAGTTTTGAATGTGTTAATAAATAATATATGCACCTTACTAAGTAACAGTGTTCTAATGACAGATATGCTGTATGCCATTGGCGATACCCTGACTTATGTGTCAGTGATCTTTCTGGCTGTAGCTTCAGGATTCATTTAAGATTATTAGTATAAATGCTGCTGTGTTGTTATAACAATCAAGAATAAAACTATTTGTTTAAAAAAAATGCTCAGGTTCGAAAGCTAGAATCTATCCACTGTGCCAAAGCAGTATTACAGAGCAGCCTGAGTCTAAGTAGCCAGCATGATTAGACGTTGTCTGAACCCAGTTGAAATTGTACTACTGTACATCATAACCTCAGTAATTTCTGCAACAAGATTTATTGGGATATTAGGAAATAGATGTTTTTTTAGAGTTGCTTCAAACTGGACAAGTCTATGCTCCGTTGTAATATGCCCTTTTACATGTAAAAAAATTATGAGTAGATAAAAGTCAATTAAAGCTTAATCAATCCGTTTCAGAAGTGAATTAGTTCAAATTTCAATGTAGAAGAGCCAGCGCAACAAAAATGTTGCAGTTTCCTTTGGAACTGCAGGGTAAAGTAGTTTCCTGTTGGTAGGAACTTTTGTTTTATCCTGTTTCTAAGTTATCTCCCTTTTTAAAAGCCAAGATATCATGGTGCCTTGACTTCTTCCTATCCTACTGAGGGTAGGAGAAGAAGCAATGGGTGGAAGCTAATCAAGGAGAGAAGCAACTTAGAACTAAGGAGACATTTCCTGAGAGTTAGAACAATTAATCAGTGGAACAACTTTCCTCCAGAAGTTGTGAATGCTCCAACACCGGAAGTTTTTAAGATGTTAGATAACCACTTGTCTGAAGTGGTGTAGGGTTTCCTGCCTGGGCAGAGGGTTGGACTAGAAGACCTCCAAGGTCCCTTCCAACTCTGTTATTCTATTCTATTCTCTCTTCAAACTTATTAGGCATGGGTTGTAAATTGTTTTGCTACCGGTTCGCTCAGGGTCACACCTCACGCACACGCTCGCACAGCAGTAAAAAAATAGCTTCTGCACATGTGCAGAAGCAAACATTAGCTTCTGCGCATGCACAGAAACAACATCCAAAATGGCGGCACCCACAGAGATACCAAAGGAACCAGCTCTGTGACGTCATCGCCGAGTTACTACTGGTTCTATAGAACCGGTAGGAACCCACCTCTGAAACTGATTTCTCAAATGAAAATACTGAAGATGCATACATGGACCTTGTCTTTTAATAGAAAAACTGACAAATCCAAAGAGAATAAAATATTGATAAACTGTAGTTAAGAGAATGATCTTTTCGGCAAGGCAAAAACATTCCCGCTCACTTATCTCAATACTGGGCATTAATGTTTGGCTATTCTAGCTCTCAATAAATTAATTATCCCAAATGTGCTTTTTCAAGAGGCAACTTGACTTTCTGGTTTTAATTTGAAGACATTTCGCTTTGGGACAACTGTGACCTGGATGAATGAATGAATAAATTAATTAGTTTTCCAACATACGAATGACATAGGATACTTTTCCTGTTCTTTAGATATAAAACACAGACAGTCCTTGAGTTATGACCAATTGCTTAGCGACCATTTGAATGGATTCTGAAAAAGATACTTATGACTCAGATTCCAAGTTCCAATGATCACCCCAAACCCTCCCCCTTCAGTCATGTGATTCCATTTTGGGAGATTGGCAACCAGCCTGCGTTTACCTCAGAGGTGGGTTCTGAATCTTCTTACTGCCGGTTTGCTCAGGGTCTCGAGCGTGCGGCAGTCAAAAACCAGCTTCTGCGCATGCGCATGCGCAAAATCCAAGATGGCGGTTCCCATGGAGACACCGACAGAACCGTGACCTCTGGTTTACCTCCCTTTGAAATGTCCGGTGGTCCAGTGACTGCAATTTACAATGTTTTCACCAGAAATTGGCGTTTACTTCATGTTCATGGAGCAA
>JANHFT010006256.1:31788-44659 GCA_032467955.1 Pseudoxenodon macrops | reverse complement strand
GAGGGTGAAAACTTGGGTGCGTCTTATACACTGAATGTAGCCCCACCCTCCCACCGGTCCCCACCCATCGGCCTCTGCATGTCACGTTTTAGGCCTGTTCCAGGCTGCAGGGATTGCAACAGACTATCACCGCCTCCGTTCCTCGCATTTTTGGCCTCTGTGACTTGCGTTTTCAGCCTCTGAACATTCCATTTTTGGCCTCTGTACATCGCATTTTTGGGCGGTTCCAGGCAGTGGGGATCGGTGGCAGCCAAAAACAGGGTGTGCGGAGGCCAAAACGTGATGCACAAAGGCCGAAAACACGACATGCAGGGGCTGCGATGGTCAGTGGCAATCCCTGCAGTCTTGAACAGTTAATTGGGGGTATTCAGGGAGGCTGATCCACCTGCCAATTAGCTGGTCATGTTGAATCAGGCTGCAATAATGTGCTAAAGCTGACCTGGCTGTTCACTATTTGCTGCAAGAATGTGCCAGAGTTTGCAGCAGCAATCACATCCAGAAAGCACACACAAATAACTGATTCAGCAGGATTCAATAACTTCTCTTTATATATAATATAACACAGGAAGTAAATACCAAATACAATACCAAAAGCAGGTTTTCCAACGTGATAGTAAATACAAGCAAAACACAAGCAGAGGAGAGGAGTTTCAGTTTCAGTTTTCAGCACATTATGCAGCTTTAAGTACAGAAGTTAAACTAAGCCACACCCACACCCACACACTTGCTGTCTCCTTGTTGCTCACAAACCAAATACTGTTTGAGTTTCTAAACAGCCCTTATTGGCTGATTTAGTTGCTATGCCTATTCATTGGCTGACCTTGTTACCATGTCTTCCAAGTCATGAACTCTCTCACAGGATGCTAGCCAGATGAATACCGATGGATGCTGGTAGGCAGAGGCAGAATTTGCCCCCCTATTTTCCTCCCCCAAAACTAAGGTGCGTCTTATACTCTGAAAAATATGGTATGTTAATTGATAGGATCAGTCGTAGACATCCGTTTGCCAAACAATGAACTATACGCCTAAGAAACTCTCTCTTAGTGCTGTGGGACATTGGTGGCATTCAAAGGCAATCCTGTAAATAATTATGTATGCATAATGCATAGTTTCATTATTCATTTAAATGCATTATTTTGAGAGAAAACAGAATTTAAGACATGGGTGTCCAACATTTTGGCTTACCTGGGTCACATTGAATGAAGAGTAACTGTTTTGGGCTGCTTATAAAATACATAGTTTCATACTATAAAATCATATGATAATGTTAAAAGCTTGTGAGGGCCGCATTACTAGTTGCCTAAACTGCATGAGGCCCCCAGACCACGGGTTGGACACAGATGATTTAAGATGCCTGGAAATATATTTCAGTATCTTGAAGAGGCTATTATTTTCATGGTATAAAAAAGCGTAAGAAGAAAGTTTGGTTTATCCTTACCTGAAAGCTTCATAAGAAAATCTGAAGCCATCTTGACTGATATATCCTGACTGAAAAGTGCTGATGCTGTATTGGTCACAAAGTCAATGGAGTCTTTTAGCTTTGTACTGTTGGCAATTCTGTTAACAACATTGAGGGCTAAAGAGGGGCTAGGGGCACTGCTGTCATCTTTGGGTTCTTCTTTGACTAGCAGAGGTGGGATGGTAGTTCCCACCTGCCCAAGTGCATCAGGAGATCTAGAGGCAGCAGCAGTCCCTACATGGTCTGTTCCTCCATCTACCTCCTGACCCATTCTGGAGTTGTCACTCAATAGTGGTGAGACCTTGACATCCATTTCTGGAATCTCTTCCTTCACTTTGGCTTCTGTCCTCAGAAAGTGTTGGTGGCAACGCATGTGGAGTTTCAGACTGAAATGGCGAGAGGAAGTAAATGGACACAGCTGGCACTGAAATGTCTCTCCCCGGTCCTGGTGTTGGTGAACCTAATTCAGTAATAACAACAACAGGGATACTAGCATATGTCTCAAATAAATACAAATCCCTTGTTAAGATCATAAGAGATCTGCAAATGAATTGTATAGAAAGAATCTTATAAGGATTGTGAGAAGGTAGAAAAAGAGTCAGTAGAAGAGATGTATATTCAGTAAACTGACAATCTGTATATTCTGTATTACAGTTCTCTTAAGATTCAATCGGCAAAGTCATTGATAAAAGAGATTATGAGAGTGATCTAAGATACATATATAGGGAATCAGGCTAGTTACCACTTACTGATTTATCATCTCCCTTCCTGCCCTGATTTTTCTTTCTTATAATGTTCTGTACATTTCATTTGAGGATCTCGATGATTTTAACAGAGAAGGTCAGCATACAGAGCTCAAAGTGGCTGTCCTTCTATATATAAGAATGTAATGATTAATATTTGGCTATATGAACATTTGTCCATGAGTCACTGAATTAAAAAAACATCAAATTACGGCTTACAAAGCTCATTGATTACCAAGTTATATCCAAAAACAAGTATTTCTTAGAATATGTATCCATGTACACATACATAACCATTTAAAGACAAATTATTTGATGAGTGCTCAAAATTAGCAATTATTTTTTCAAAGATAGTAGTAGTTAAGATTATAACAGTGATGGTGAACCTTTTTCTTCTTGTGTGCCAAAAATGGCGGCGCACATGTGCCAGCACGCAACCCCCACACATGCACACTGCACTATGCATGCCACTCCCCCATATGGGCTGTTTTTTTGCCCTCCAGAGGGTTCAGGAGGCTTCCCTGAAGCCTCCGGAGTGTAAAAAACGGCCCAACGGGCAAACCGGAAGTGACTTCGATTATAACATCATGGAATTGGAAAGGCAATTTAGATACCAAGTCAACTTCTTTGCTCAATGTTAAAATTCACATTAGAACAGTCTTGAGAAACTCCTATCTACCCTCTGCTTGAACAAATCCTAAGGTGAAACCCAATATTTCTCAATTCTTCTGGTTGGTAAAATGAATTTATAACAATCACATTATAAAAAATATACTGCTTTTCATTAAGAGTTGCTTTAAAATCCCCATCAACAATTTTAGATTTCTTAAATGCCAGAATTTACTAGCCTTACCTTCATATGTGACTTCAAATTGTCTTTTCGTGCACAACGAAATGGACACAAAGGACACTGATGACTTTTTAAGCCTGTATGGATCACCATGTGCCGTTTCCAGTAGCTCTTCCTTTTTATAACCAAGCCGCAGATTGGACATTGGAAAGGTTTCCCACTTTCTTCTTCTGAGGCTTAGAAAAAAAAGAAAAGAAAGGAAGGAATTTGTCATGAATTTATTTCCATTTTACAGTTTTTCAACTTTATGAAAAACTGAGTATTTTTTATCTTTACCTTTGGATAGAGAACTTTGAAGCCACAATTATACATACAATCTTTTAAATCTTATTAAATGCAGTGGACCTTTAATCTCCATTTTTCTGACATGGAAATCAAATGGTCCAACACCCCACCCCCAAAATCCAATACTAAACGATACAGGAGATGGTCCAATCATACTTCGGACAACCAGCAGAGGATGCTACTGTTCTTTACCTAGTCTTATAATTCACAGCTAATTTGTCAGCTCTTGATCTATGTAACATTACAAAAGTGCCTTTTTTCACTTTAGTATTTGCAACACACCAAGAAACAATAAAACAACATTATTAGGTATCCTCAAATCTGACTTAAGATCAGGGCTGAAACGGTGATATATTCCACGCCTAGTATTGAGAGATTCCAAAATCACTCTTGATGACTGGTTTCATTCTGAAAAATCTAAGACTTCAATTTCACTTCAGACAAAGGTATTTGTTAGTTTTTGTTCAACTGTTTTGTCACTGCAGTAATGATACAAAAATGAACTTGACCAACACAACACAGCCCAAAAATCTACTCTCTTTAAGTGTAGATAAATATAAATAATTTATTTTAGAGTAACTTAAGCAAGCTAAATTTAGCATCTCTAGCTAAAGGGGAATATATAAATTGCTGCTTCTTTTTCATGGACAAAGGTTGTAAAATCATCAAAGAAGATTTATATCAGAGGAAATGTTCCTTCTCCTCTTAGTTGGTCTATTGAAAATCTAGAATAGGATCCTGCAAGTTGCCCCTTATCTAGTAGAGCAGAAAATTCACTTCACCCAAATTAAGAATTCATTTTTACATTTTAATGTAACGAAGTCTCATCCAACACTAGTTTCTACAACAATATTTACAGTGTCAAGCTTAACCCAGAATGGTATTCTATGTACTTCCTGGATAACTTAAAAGTAAAGTTCTTTGAAGATATTCCAATAAAACTAAAATTGAAGTCTCTCTCTCTAGTTTATTAAAAAGGAAAAGTAGAAATTTTAACTTGTCTCAGATACAAAGGCAAAAGAAAACCACGATATGCCTTTTCTTTTAGCTCAGGTAATTTTCACCATATTGTTCCCATCAATCCATCACAAATGGACTGAATTAATTAGTGGGTAATACTAATCTAGATTGTACCGTAGTATAAGCAAAAGAAGCCATAACACCTAACTGCTTATATTTAATTGTAAACTACAATGTAATCCGTTTTTTACTTAGCATGTGTGAACTCACCTTTTATGGAACAGTAATGAGAATATTGATATATGATATTGATCTCTAATATAATCATCATGAAAACATCAAATTCATATGGAATGGTTCAGCATTCTTTCTCTGAGTTGTTATAAAATTTGGGTGTGAATTTGCTGTAAGGTTTTGCCAACTCACAGGGGGATTTTATGCCATTGTGTAATATTGTAGCATAGTATCTGGGGCCAGGAAGAGCTGCTGATTTATGCACCAAATAACCATTTAATTGGGCACATTCGAATCACATGAATCCTAATAAAAAACAGAAGAAGTTTCCAAACTCTTGTTTCAACAGGTTGATTTGTATATTATTATGATAATTTATTTCTAATTCTATTTCTACAAATAGAACCTATATGTTAAATTTTGCCTTTATATATATGAAGCTATTAGGTACTGTTGCTGCAAACGTAATCAAGGCAAGGGATAGTTTTGAAACTAGATGAAAAAGCGTAATAACTTTATGAGATAATCATCAGGTTAAGTTTTGGCATCTAAAGAGATGTGGGGATTCTGCCCACTACATTGACATAATTAACCATCTGACATTACACTGCACATTTCTAGTTCTGTTATGTTTAAGTTTACAATGTTACTGTAGCAACAGAAAATATTTCTGTGACTGCTGAAAGGATATCTGATTATTTTCAAAACTGCCAAAATCATACTCTTAAGAATATTAAAATCCAATGCCTAATGCATTCATCAGCTGTTGGTCTTATTTGAAAAACTGAAATGTTACTAGTTCTAGTGTTCTGGAATCAATAGCAATAGTAGACTTAGACCACTGACGGCTAATCTTTTTGGCACAGTGTGCCGAAGCTGGAGTGTGCGAGCGCTAGAGCACCGGAACCTGGAAGAGAGCAGCTGGCCAGTGCGTATGTGTGTGGCGGTCAGCTGTTTTTCTGGGTTCTGTCCTACCTGGTCCGGCATGCAGGCGCACGGGCCAGCTGCTCTCTTCCGGGTTGTGGCCCACTGGTCTTCGAAGACCAGCTGCCTGGTGCGCATGTGCGTGCTGGAACCTGGAAGAGCAGCTGGCGATGGCGCCTGTGCCCACAGAGAGGGCTCTGCGTGCCACCTCTGGCATGCATGCCATAGGTTAGCCATCATGGACTTAGACATATACCGCTTCACAGTGCTTTACAGCCCTCTGAGCAGTTTACAGTATCAGCATATTGCCCCCAACAATCTGGGTCCTCATTTTACCAACCTCAGAAGGATGGAAGGCTGAGTCAATCTTGAGCCGGTGAGATTTGAACTGCTGGCAGCCGGTAGGCAGCAGAAGTAGCCTGCAGTACTGCATTCTAACCACTGGGCCACTACGGCTCAAGTGATGAAAGCTGCATGTTCTCGTAATTTCCTGTATGTGCTACCCTATAAAGAATGTCAATATGATGTAGCAACAGCAATAGCAATTAAACCTATGTACTATACCTTCCCATAGTGCCTTATAGCACTTTCTGGGTGGTTTAGAACAACAGTATATTGTCCCCAACAATCTGGGTCCTCATTTTACTTAAATTTTATTTAAATTTAAGAACTTTAATTTTTTTTAATGATCAGAGTAGTAAATAGTAAAATCTGGCTTAGCATCCCAATACATTATCAATCCATAGACATCTGCTGCAAAAAAAAGTGTTGCTAAAAGGATGGCATGACACAAATTCCATCCTTAGCTACTTGCAGCTAGACATCTTTTGCATCAGAATATCATAATGTACATTTCATTGTTGCACTCCTTCATGGATACCTATGCACTTTCATTCAATTTAAATTTTGAAATATTCCCTTTTTCCCCAGGAGGTCAAGGCAGCACATATGTATTCCCTTCTGCATTTATTCCAACACAAACCTATAAGGTAGACTGAGCAAAAACAGAATGATTATTCCAAAGAGAAGTTATCTCATGTTGAAAGGAAATTTTAAGCTGAACTCTAATTGCCGGGAACATCTATTAAAAGCATGGGCTTGTAGTTGGAGGTCACGCTCTATTTTATGCTCATTAAAGATCATGGATATAAGTGTCTTTTGTTTATGTATATTTTTGGAGGCCCAAAGATTAGTCTGGGATTTACTACTGAGTAAATTAATTTAAGGAAGCAGGGTTAATACATTTAGGTATTTGATTTTAAATGCCCATTTTGGAAAGTGAGTACAGATAATTGTCGACTTACGACCATATTTGAGTCCACAATTTCTGTTGCTAAGCAAGGCAGTTGTTAAGTGAGATTGACATAGAATCAATCTTAATCCACATATACATACAGCAAATAAAGTGGTTTGTCCACCTGGAGAGGATGTGTTGGGCTTTCATACTGCACAAGACCTATAAAAAAAGTGAAGGTCAAAGAACACAAGGCATACCCAGAAGAAGACGGAGAGACAACATTAAAGATACACTACAACAGCATCAAATAACAATGGTTGAGGCCACCCAAAAAGCAAGAACTGGAACTTTGTAAGTCCCTGAAGACACCTGAAGTGATAACCGAAGAAGGTGAAGAAGAAGAACATCAATTTTGTGGTGTTTAATTGTTAATTGAGATTAGATTTTGATTATTAAAGAGAGGTATGAAGGGCATTAGATTAAATGGAAGCAAAAATACCTAACAATACCTAAATTATTAGGTATTTTGTTAATTTTGCTGATGAATAGAGAGCTGAAAATGTGCGCATGAATAACTGTTATTGTTGAATATACTTGCTGGCAATGAAGGGAAAAGTTTAATTTTATTATTTCTCTTTTTTGTGAACAATCTTCTCTCTTTTTTTAAATATATTTTTGTATTAGATTCTTGTATTGATTCTATGCGTTTAATATAATTCTTAGTAAAATTTATTGGGATAAAAAGAAGTTATATTTTTACTTTTAACATGCATATAAGTTAATTTATAATATGGCCTTTCTCTGAATGTCCTTTGACAATCTCTTTTAACATCAGGGAAGGTAAATAAAACCTGTGCAAGAATATGTGAAACTTACCTAAATTCCTATGCATAATAATATAGTTACAAATATACTAAACAACTTCCACAAAGTTAGTGCTCTATGTATGCATACCACATAAACATACATACATGGAAGTCATTAGGCAATACTAGACACAGCCTTCCAGTAAATCTATAGTAATCATTTGAAAGTAATGCATGAGAGCATGTAAAGGCACACTTTTGAAATACAGGTAGTCCTCAACTTAACAAAAGTTCATTTAGTGACCAAAGTTACAACGGCATTGAAAAAAGTAACTTATGACAGTTTTCCACATTTATGATCATTGCAGCATTCTCATGGTCATGTGATAAAAATTCAGATGCTTGGCAACTGACTCATGACAGTTGTATCCAGTGGTGGGATTCAAATAATTTAACAACCAGTTCTCTGCCCTAATGATTTCTTCCAACAACCAATTCACCAAACTGCTCAGAAAGTTAACAACCGGTTCTGAATCCCACTGCCGGTTGTATCCCTGGGATCATGTGTTCACCTTTTGCAATCTTCTGACAAGCAAATTCAATGGGGAAGCCCAATTCATTTAACAATCATGTTACTAACTTAACACCAGCAGTGATTCACTTAACAACTGTGGCAAGAAAGGTCGTAAAATGGGGCAAAATTAATTTAACAACTATCTCCCTTAGCAACAGAAATTTTGGGCACAATTATGGTAATAAATTGGGGAATTACCTACCTGTCTTATTTCAAGCCACTCCAAGGTGTTTCAGCATGTGAAAACAGCTGCACACGCTCAGAAAAAGACACAACTTGCTTTCACAATTCGAAGTTTTGAAACACCCGTTTGAAAAGATTTTCTTGCATCTTGCCAATATGAAACTTATTATATTAACCTCATAATTTCTTATTTCATAACCTTCAGACATGCCTGACTTTACAATCTAGATCTGAAAGCTTTTGATAGCTTTACTCATGGTCTTGTAGTTCAGGTTTGATTATCCTGAAACTGGAGATGATTTATGAAAGTGAGGAGAAAGCCACCTACTAATGGGTATGTGCTATAATAGACAACTAAAGTAGAGCCATCTGTCAGCTATAAACCAAGTACTTGGGGTAGCTCCTCACAGACTCCATGAACAGAGCCCCACTTATGAAACGCAAATGGTATATTCTACCTAGACCTCCATACGGGAGTTTTCATAAAAGCTCAATTTTTCCTCTAATTTTGTCATGTCTCACAGATGACTGCAGTTTAGTGCAGCAGTACTGTACTAGCCTTACATGAAAGAGTGATTACAAAGAGAGGCTGCAATGGAGGGACAGAGCATGCTGGCTGGGTGGCTGGTTGCAATTCATTCACATAGTACAATCAGGGTCAAAATCATTTGCAATCAAATACACACTCAGATAATTAATGGTCATTTAAAGAAATATATATATAGAAGAGGGGGGGACACTTCGGGGTGGGGAAAATGGCGAATTGATGCATCGTCAAGTAGTGATGATGCTGAGGCCAAGATAAGTGACCTGACAGCAAGTCCAGACCAGCAGAGTTTTTTTGGGATAGAAACCAAAAAATTGCCCACTTGTGCTCCATAAGGCTCCTTCTCAAGAGGACACCAACAGGAGAATCTGTGTGTGAATTGCAAATAAAGTGCCAGGAGCTCATTCTGAAACATCAAACTCTCGTTCTGAAGGACACTGGATTTGACCCAAACCCCATTTCTGAGTACACATTTAGAGCTACAAAGAGCAGCTAGATCACCTGGTGAGTGCTCTTTCAACCTGGGTCGATACGACAATGAAAGGTAAGAAAATAAAGATTTAAAACGAATTAAAAACAAAACTTTTTAAAGAAAAGAGAGAGAAAAAGTCCATAAAATAAAAAAGATAATTAAAGAAGCAAACTCTGCTGTTCTTTACAGCAATTACAAATAGACTTAATATCACTCCATCACCTTTAGTATTATAACATTACGTAGTTCAGTTCTTCCCATATTTAACCATTTCAATTGGCAAATCGAGAAATCATCAATAAATTTCTGTCCATTTTCAGGAAAAACTCCATAAAGGGTTTTCAATATTTTATAAAAATACTTATTTAATCCATAAATAAATCATTGTTAGAATCTGTTCTATTATCTACTAAATTAGTATTAGTAATTAGTAGTATTACTAGTATTCTATTATTATTCATTCTTAGTGTTAAGATGTTGTCATAGTTATCGTCTTCCTGACAAAGTACGTAAGTCTGTTTGTTACACATTCTTCATTTTTAGTTTCTTAAACTATTTCTGTACACCTTGTCCACTTTTATATACGTCTCGTTCCCATTCTCAAAAGGGTTTAATGGAGAAGAAGCAAACTATGTCATATGATTTTAAAGGACATGGAGTGATATTTAGTGTCTGTTTAGATAATCTCTATGTTTTCTTTCTGAATCTCATTTTTTGTATATTTTGTGTTTTTTACTCGTAAAAAATCTGATAAATCTTATATTTAATTTAAAAAAAACATATGGAAGAATTGGAACTGATGATTTAAGAATTGCTGTCTGTAAAAGAGGTGATATGCTGCTGTTGAAACACATAATGCTCTGTAACAGTCAGCTCTGTTGCAAAGATAAACAACTTGAAGGAAAACATCACAGATATATGCATCTGTTGAAGAAAACTGTTAGAAACTGAACTGAGTACAGAAATGGATGTATATTATCTATGAAATAGATACTCTCTCATATTCCATTTATTATTTTCATGATCAAAGCAGAAGATATTTTATTGTACAAGTTTCTGGATCTTATTTCTTGGGTCTCTTGCCAAGGTATGCGTCCTGTCCAGCTGCCAATAAGATAGATGTCATTTCCCTCAAGAAACACATTGGCAGCATTTCTTATATACAGTATGTAGGGCAAAGACTGTGTATTCCACTCTGAACTACATGATGAATTAGATTCTTTCACTACTATCAGCAATCTTGCTTACAGTCAGAAGGGCTGTTTTGGCAGTTACAGGCCAGTGACCATATATATCATTGTTACACTGCACACACAAAAATGGCATAAAAGGAGAAATAGGTGGTGTGCATTGTAAGTCATCTTAAAAATGTCTCACCTGTAGCACAACTAGCTATTTCAGGAAACTGTTTTGTTGCAATAAGGCAATATCTACATTGGAGTTATTTGTATTTGTCATGTATAACTGTGACAGTACTACTTCCATATAGAATTGCTGTTTGCTAGGCACATTACAGTAAGTTCAGGATAATTCGGGATAATAAGCAGAAAATGCAACTCAACACATTGCATCATAAGTGTAAGGGGGTTGAGGATGTTGCATAGCATCATGCATTTCAACCGTAGCATATCACCTCCTGAAACAATAGTGTCTCATTCATCTCATTCATCTCATCATTATTCAAATATTTTCAAGATGAATTGGGAAATAAAGGTGACCAAAGAAGCTTCAATCCACAAGGGATAATTTCAAAAGATCATCGTATATGCATTTCATATTAGACCTGCTTTTCATCCAGGCTACCATAAATGACACATAAGCCTTTTCTTCAAGTTACTTTCACCTGTCTCCACATGCATGTGCACGCACTTCCTATCATCCCGAAGTATCCACAAGAACTTGGAAAAAGACACAGCTGCCTTATTTATTTATTTATTTAAAGATTACTGACCAGGAATAATCTTTAAACTCGGTTTCTGTATTATGCTCCTAGTTCAAGGCTCTCATTTACATTGTGTGGAAAAGATGGCATAAGCATGAGATTGTGAATAACAAACTGTCAGGCCTACGTTTATGTCTGTTAGATCTTTGGCCTGCCACACTTTCTATTATTCTACTATTCATTTTTCTGTTGTGGGAAAATGGGAGGGGGGATAGTACAGAGTTGGAGATATGTAGCCATAATAACATTTTTTCTAGAATGCCAAGGTCATCCTTTGTCTTCGAATCAGACCGGAACGAGGTGGGCAAACCTGCCAGCATGGCAGCAAGAGATTGGACCATGTGACGGACTTGTGGGTGCAAGGGCAGGATCTTGAACTTTCAACTAAGGGGTAGAAACCTGTAAATCTTCAGATTTGGGTTTCCCCAGTTTGTGCCAACATGTCTCTCTCAATAAATTGGAACTTTGAGGAATGCTTCGCCTTGGAGTCTGATTTGATCAGGGATGATATTTGGAATGGCTGACCTACCTGGGAGAACGCTATCTCAGACTCTGAAAATACGCGGACTTCAGCTCCCGGAATTGTAGCAGTTGAAGTCCACCTACTTTCTACTTTTCCAAGGTTGAAAAAAAACACTGTATACTAAGGACAACATTAGAACCAGTCATGGAAATTCATCTTCCTTAGGGAATTGAGACAAGGCAAGATTTGAACCCTTGGCAGACACACTTCCTGCCCATAATCCCTTTGTCCTTCTGATCTGGCTCTTCCTCCCCAATAGGACGTGGTGTTGGAGCTTGACTTCGAAGGTGTCAAGGAGAAACTGACCATGATGCAAGTCTGGCCCGTCCGGCAGATCCGTCCGGTGTCCGAGAAGCTCCCGGCCAATCATCCACTGCTCACTGGCCAGAGAGTTCTGGACGCGCTCTTTCCGTAAGCCATCATTTTTGTGAAAAAGAAGAAGGTTTGTGATTCCCCCCCCCCTTCGGCAGGGGCGGGCAATTATGACCCCTTTACGACCTGCGGACTTCAACTCTGACCTCTGCTGGCTCAGGAATTCTGGGAATTGAAGTCCAGAGGTCATAAAGAGGCCATAGCTGCCCACTTCTGCTTTTCAAGATCCTTTTTCTGATACGGCTTCCGCGAGGGATGACTTCAGATCGAACCCCCCGATTGCTAAATTTAAAAGAGATTCCAAAGTTATGCAGGTAGTCCTCAACTTACGACCACTATTGGGACTGGGATTTTGGTCGCTAAGCGATGCATTCATTAAGCGAGTCATCACTGACCCGCTCCCAATTTTCTGCTCAGTTTCACCAGGGTTTGTTAACCCAAGTCATGTTGCCGTTAGATGAATCAGTCAGTCATTAAGCGAGTCTGACTCTGCTTGTCCGAAGATTGTAAAAGGGGGATCCCATGACCTTGGGACAATGGAACTGTCATAAATATGAATCAGTCGCCCAGCGTTTGAATTTTGATCATGTGAATCGTGGAGATGCTGTAGCAGCCGTTAAGTGTGAAAAGTCACTGTTTTTTCAGCGCTGTTGTAACTTGGAACGGTCACTAAATGAATGGATTTACCGTATTTTTCGGAGTATAAGACGCACCTGAGTATAAGACGCACCTGAGTTTTTGGGGAGGAAAATAGGGGGGG
>JANHFT010006254.1:69980-83055 GCA_032467955.1 Pseudoxenodon macrops | reverse complement strand
TATTTTCTTTTGACCCCTGAAATAAGCACTTGGCCTTATTTTCGGGGACGTCTTATTATTTTTGAGGTACAGGAGGCTGTGAATGTGGTCACCTCGTGGCTGCTGCTGTGTTTTGGGCAGGGCTTATTTTCGGGGAACGGCTTATTTTAACGTATGTGCTCAAAAGCCTGATTGGGCTTATTATCCAGGGAGGTCTTATTTTCAGGGAAACAGGGTACCTGCTTGGTAAAACTGGTCTGAACCGGTAGGAACCCACCTCTAGTCTGGATCATTTCTGAGTCACAAAATATTGTATTTTGCCAGCCAGAATTTTCTTAACCGGCCTTTAGTTCCCATGTGGCAAACCAAAATTTCATCTCTTCTTCGCAAATACAGACTTCAGTTTTGAATGCAACTGGAAATCACAGTAATGTAAGTGTGCAAAGCTGCAGTTTGTATTTGTGATAAGATACCCATCACATTGAGAAATTATTATTCATAGCCAGCATCTGAATCACTCCAGCAAAATATGGCTTACCATCTCTTCAGGTACAGTAATTAATTCCACTACCAAACTATTGTTATTGTTAGGAAGTTTTTCTTAACATTCAGCCAGAATCTGCCTTCCTCTTACATTGGGCATTTGTTCTCTATCTTTCTGTAAGAAAATCTCCAGGTAGTTGCAGTTGGGTAATGAATTTCCCTCTGGTAATTTCCCCTGAAATAGATCCCTTTCTTTCTATGTCTCCTCATAGGACTTCATTTTCAGGACTTTGATCATCCTAGTTGCCCTTCTTGGAACCTGTTGCAATTTGTCTGAATCCTTTTTTAATGATGGTGCAAAGTGTTGAAACCAGGACTTAAGGTGGTTTCTGATTAATGGGAGATTGTCCAGCTTTAGTATGAATGAATATAAAGACAATACAAATGCAGTTGAATTGATACAGAATCAAATTACAGTGTAATAATATGTGATCTTCAGGGAAATCAGTTTATAAAGAAGCTTCCTGATTTCTTTCCTTAAATAAAAGCATTCTGGGAGGAAATGAAAAGTATCCTATAGACAACATCAGTAAATATAAAATTAAAAAATTAAGCCACAAACAAAATATTTTGTTGCATTTGAAATATTAACCAAGATCTATCTATCAAGAAATCTCTGCATTTGTTGCGTTACCAATTAATATTTTTACTTTTTAACATATTGATTTGATTAACTGCACTCTAGTCTTTATTTTAACTATTGCTTAACTGATTTTTCATTGTTTTAATGATTGTGTGAGCCTTTGAAGTCTTAGCATCATAAGATATAAAAATAATAATTTCAGCTAAAGTTATTACAGCAAGCCTAAAAAATTTGAATGCCAAAATTTAGCAGAAATGATAACCACTTGTCAATGCATAGGAAAAACAACAGTAAAACAACAGTAATATTCCAAACAAGAAATAGTGCTGTAGTGTGTTTTTTGTTTTAATTCTTTGTAAGAGTCATAGTACATTTTAATGGCTTTATCCTTGTCTGCTACTGTACTTACAATAGTTATACCTATTTTGAAAGTTAAACATGGTTTAGACATCAGCCAAAACCTTGATTAATTGCTTAAGGGTTTTGTTGATTTTGAAAAAGTGGGTATCCACTTATACAGGTAGTCCTTGACTTACAACAGTTCATTAAGTGACCATTCAAAGTTACAACAGCACTGAAAAATGTCACTTATGAGCACTTTTCACAGTTACAACCTTTGCAGCATCCCCATGGTCACATGATCAAAATTCAGATGCTTGGCAGCTGACTCCTATTTATGACTGTTGCTGTGTCCCAAGGTCATGTGATCCCCTTTTGCGACCTTCTGACACGAAAGTCAATGGGGAAGCCAGAGTTAAGTAACTGGGTTATTAATTTGTCAGATGCAGGGATTCACTTAACAACCATGGCAAAAAAAGTCATAAAATGGGGCAAGACTCACTTTTAAAAATGTCTCACTTAACAACAGAAATTTTGGGCTCAATTGGAGTCATAAGTCGAGGACTACCTGTACTTGCAAGGAGAGTATTCCCACAATTAGAATACTAGTGTCAATAATGTCCTTTGTGATAAATGTATTAGCGTCAAGATGATTTATAATCATTGCTGGTCTAAATATATAGGGGAGAAAATGGGCCACCAATAATAGTTCTGCTCTAATTAAACTTTTTCAGATGAAATCATTTTTCCCCACTGTATTCATGCTTCCCTCCCTAGCATATCAATTGTATTTATGCCTTTAAGAAAAACTGAATTTTCTGAGAAACCGAATACAAGTGACAATTCTCTCGCCTTTCTCAGGACTGCAGATGTCTTTCCCAGCACAAGAAAGCTTTTTCTCTCTTTTTGCAGACCCTGCTAAGGGGGGGGAAGGTTCACCACAGAAGTCAAATGCCCTGTGTCTGTTCAGTTATTTGAATGGTGTGGTTAGCATGAAATGTATTTTTGATTGACTGTGGCAATACCTGCTTATCTCTTTAAAATGTGTGCCTGGTAAATAACAGAAGTGAGATTGCAGGTGTGCGTCCACAAGCCGTTTGGGAAGGAGCCAAGCAGTTAAGCTAGCTGCTCACCTCCTATAAGGTATTTGAAAGCACTTAGTGCCACCTCTAAATCTCAGAGAAACCCACAGGAAAACTGTCCTTGGATCAGAATCCTTGTAATTTAAGGAACAGCTGAAATCTGCCAAGCAAAAGAGAATTCAGTTAACACTTTGAAGCAAGGATGGTAAGAAGAAAGAATGTGGATTTTCATTTTTGTGCCTACCTCTTAATTCTTTTTTTTTTTTAAGTGACAATGCTTGTATGAACTGAATACACACAGGCTTTCAAACCATGGGGTAATTTTCAGTAGTCTGACTTTACAATAAAATGTATTTAAATAGTTTCTCAAATCTATATAGCTGTTGATTTCTTTTCAAATAAATCATTGTCTTTTATGAAACCTTGATACGGAGCTGAGATTAGTTTCAAAATTGAAAATTATTCTGGTGTGATTCTCTTTTTTTTTTTAACAAGACTAGTGAAGATTCACTGTGAATACCATGATGTCCAGGAGTATAAATCCATGACTTTACTTTAAAAAAAACACATTGAGCCTAAATGGAATTGAGGGCAACAAATCTCCCTTTAATTTAATTTAATTAATAATTAATTAATTATATTATTTGATATTCATCATTCTGAGTCCACCCCAGAAACTGACTTATTTTCAAGTCATATTTCATTTGTAACTTAGATAATATAAATATCACAGGCATGTAAATGATCAATTTAGCAAAACTACGTATGAACTGGTTTCATGCTTTTCAGTTAAATTGCCTTCTATTATTCTCAAATGTTAAAACTGAAATGTTTTCTACCATCTGTTCTTAAATGCCATCTTCAATATTTTGGATATCTGATAAAAAAAATTTTTTATCACTAATCATTCAAGTTTTGTGAATTACCTAAATTACTGTTTCTCAAACTTGGCAACTTTGAAATGTGTGGACTTCACAGCTGGGGAATTCTGGGAGTTGAAGTCCCCACATCTTAAAAGTTGCCAAGTTTGAGAAACAGTGATCTAGATAAATAGTTAGGAATGTTAGACTGCTGAGACCTTCTTTAATATATATAAATTAAGAAATAGAACCTGCATGTTTTGATGTATTATATTTAAATAAACTGTATTGAAAATGAACATTCACAAGGTTTCAATAGAAAAGCCTGTATAAGTAATGTACCCAATTTGTAGCTCAGCAGAATATATAGCAACAATTTCCAGAAGGATATATACAGTATGTGTTAGAATAGAGCCTTCTAGTTCCTTACTGACAAATGTATTGTCCTTATATCATGATAAATGTGCTAGTCTTTAGGATGCCAAGGATTCTTTGGCAAATACTACAGTTCCCATGGCCATGTTGAATTACATCTGGAAAGACCAAGGTTTGGAAACAATAAAAATAATGCTTGATTTATACATTTTTTTAGTGAGCATACACCTTCCCATATTCAAGAAAGGTACCTCAAAGCATCTAATATGACAACTGTCTGTAAGAAGAGGCAGTTAATTCTTAATTTAACAGATGCAAGAATAGTCAAATAAAACCAAACGTGTATATTAGCTGCTCCAAAATGTGTATATTAATTTATAGGAAGTGGAATTTAAATCCTGATTACATTTCATAAAGCCGCTCTGATCAAGGGTATTTTATGATACAAGCAGATTTAAAATGAAATAGGAAATCTCTTGTCTTAATAAAGTTATGCCTGCCTTTCTGTGCTTCACGATTTATTCTCCAGGCTGCTGCACTAAATATTTCACTATTTAAATCTCATTGAATTTAGTTGGCCTACCCAACTCTCTACTTTGCTTCTTGCCCCTGGATGAAACATAAGACTGCCTTCCATTGTTCATTTGATGGAAGGTAAGACCTCAGACCTCTAGGCATTGTAAAGCTGGCAGCAGCAGAGGTTTCCACAATGCTATATTAGGGCAACAGTCAGTAATTTTGTAGACTTAATATGGGAATTTAATTAGTTTAAAAAAAACAAACCAAAGACAGGAGCCTGGTTGTCATATTAAAATTTTAAAAAACCTGTAAAGTCTTGTGGTTTGAGGCTGAAACTGAGCCTTACAGCTCCTTGGATCTACCAAAAACATTAATCATTTTGCTGACACAGGTGGGCCTCAATAGAGGTCTTAGTGGAATTTTTGCAGGGAGAAAACCTTAAGGTCAATATCTAGGATCAAAATGTTATGTATCTATATTAATAAGAGGGGGAGCTAATTGCAGCAAAGATCATTAAATTCAATTGCAAACTGGAAAAACTAAAATTAAACAAATTCTAGTTTTTAAATAGCTTTGGTTTTCCCCCCCAAACCTTTGTAATTGAGCAGAAATAAATTAAAGCCAGTTGTGCCATTAACATTAAGGCAATCCTAGAACTGATGCTTTTTGTTTGTTTTTTAAAGGACAGTTACATGTTCCCATCAAACTTTTGAAATTAAAACTAAATCTGAAATGTGTGTGATGCATAAATATGTGCCTACAATAATTCCAAGTTCTTAAACATTGCCCAATCTAAGTCTCTGCAAGTTTGTTTGTTTTTGTTTTGCTTATCATGCTACGTTTAAAATGCTTTCATCTGCATAGAAACAGTATGATTCCACTGGCATCAGAAAGAGTTCTCCTTGGCCATTTTCTTATTGGCTTCAACTTCTGTGTTCCTATGGCTCACTGGTGCTCTTGATCAACTTTCAACAAGGTGGACAATTAAAATCTCACCTGAGCTGTGTTACTGTGGCCTATCTATTCAGCTGCACCTTGGAATAAAGAGAGCTAAACCCAAAATGTATCAGTCTTTGATATTGCATGGGTGCTACAAGCTAACTTTCAGTGGTGAATTTCAATACTCAACTACTTACTCAGTCTTGCTCGCTCAGCACACTGTAGAGCCTTTCTTTTGCCTCATTACAACACCTTACCAGTAGTACTAGATGGAAAGCACAGTGCCCCACATTCCCTGAGTGTCAAACTCAAGTCTCCTGGTTCTAACTCTGTGCCTTTAACCTCTGCACCAAACTAGGTCTCAGAGTTATAGTATTATGAAGGATTTATTTTCTCCATTCTGTTTCAATTTTATCTTGTTTTTTATATTGTTTCTACTGTGTTTTTTCATTTCTTTCCTATGAAAACCTCATGAAAATATAATGTCCGATGAAAATTTGAAGGATGCTATGTAATGTTTCAGATCATATTTCTACAGGATTTATGGCAATTGAATTTACCATAATAAATTGTACTATTTACAACATATACAATGAATCTACAATAGTATTATTGACATCATACTCATCAACAAAATAGTAATATGTCTTGGTGTTAATGTTGACACCAAGATGACAAGCAGTGGATAACAGACCATTCTCACATGGAATGGGATGAGTTCTTGACCTTCCCTGCAGTGCATGTGTGTATCAGAGTGTATAAATCTGTTCCATACCCTTTTCTAGGTGGGTCTATGACAATTTGCCACAGCTAACTTGCTGCAGCGAATTCGCAATAACTCGCCATGGGACATGAGTTACACTAATTTGAAGAAATAGTGGACTAGAATCATTAAAGAAAGGACAAGATGAAATATGAATGAGAAACATTAACATGTTTTTTTGATTATTTTAAATAATTAAGTTGAATTGTTGAATTGTTCCCCAGTGAGTTGTCCCTTGTCAAGTTGGCCATGTCGAGTTGTCCCTTGTCAAGTTGGCCATGATGAGTTGGCCATGTCGAGTTGTCCCATGTCAAGTTGGCCATGATGAGTTGGCTGTGACAAGTTGGCTGCAGCAAATTGTCCCATTCTATTTCTTAGTTATGTGCAAGAGTGTGCATATCCCTTTTAATTTACTTTGAAAATTTCTGCTATGGTTTTCATACATTTTCATATACAGCATTATGAATATCAGGGATAAGTAAATAATGAGTTATTATTTGGGAAAATTATATTTCAGTATTCTCCATTTGTGAAAGATATTTATATTTCCTATATACAGTGGGTGTTTTTTTTTAACCTAATAGTATGTGGCTTGGTTGACTTGTTTTAATTATCTGCTCCACATATAAATCTGCAAATCACTTGTTCAGATGATATTACTTTTTGATTATACAATAGTGATTTACCTTGAGTGATCAAAACATTCTTGTCCTCTGGGCTCATTCAGCTGAGTTCATTATATTCAGCATTTCTCCACCCGCTCTCTAGTATATTAATTGCCTTGACCGTGTTCGGTGTATATGTATAAAATACCAGGTGTGACAGTATCAAACATAGATGTGATGGTTTGCTTGTTTACTCTTGTTTGGTAGTACTTTTCTCTGTTGGACTCTTATAAGGAATGTGGCAGTTTACAAGATTCAGTTTCAATAATCAGTGAATATCCTGTATTTGAAAGTCCTTTTGTTCCCTACCACGTACTTTTCTGAGGGCTTTTCTGAATGACAAACCTCAGGTTTTCCAGTGTTGGTACTGTCAGTGTCATTATAAAGGCAACCATGGGCGAAACTGGGCAAGTATGAAATGGTAACAATGCTTGAGGCAGGCAGGAAGATTCTCTAATAGCATGACTACTATTTTTCATTTGAAAACAAGTTCCTCTGAATTTGCTGCAGCTGGAAATTGTTGATAGTTTTCAACCTAATCTTTTCACTTTATTCTTTCTTTTCAACTGAAAAAATATAACTGCAACATAATAGCCTGTGAATGTGGGCATATATTTCTTTATCCCCCTTTAACATGATAATGCAGAAGTGAATGTTTTTGGTGCATTTTCTTCAAGCGTGAATAATCGAAATATCCCGTGCAGTACAAAATGATCACTGTGTTGTATTATCAGTCCTTTAAAAGATAGTCTACTGTTATAGAGTAACTTGACATACTGTATTACTCTTATTCCATAGTTGAAAAATATCTCCACAGAACTCAACGCATCAAGCTCAGATGCTCTGTGCTGTTCCTCACACACTAATTTGGACTTATAAAACATTGTTGGATAACACATGTGACCCACCAAGAATGTGTTTGTGCAAGCATGTAGATTCACACTAGTTCATGGGACTTTTCAGCAGTACTCTGATTTTTTTCCAGGCCTGCCCTGATCTACTTCAGGGTTTAGAAATCGTGTGACCACATATATGTGGCCAGTTTCTAGGTATTCCCTTGGCATCAGTGCTGTACTGTATAGAGGAGCACCAGTTCCACATAATGGTTTTATTCCCATAGTTACAATCTTTTAAAGCATAGTTCTGCAGACACCACTGAATTATCACTAACAAACAATTATTCCCAAAATGCTAATGTTGAGAGATGCCAAAGACTATAATTGAGTAACATGTAGAGGAACACCCATTCTCCAGCTCTAAAAGGTATTTGTTTGAAAGATTCCTTTAAAGCCATCCTAACATGTGCAATTCCAAGATTTGATGAAGAAATGCTTCTTTATTGCCGTTGCTATAGGTAAATGTCTAGCAAATAAATTGATGAACAAATGTATACAAAATAAATTGACATGCTAATTTTGGCAGGATGCTGGAGGTAAGCACTTTACATGTGAAGATCATGTGACCCCCCAAATAAAAATCATCTTGAGGGATGTTGGCAAGCAGTTCACACAACAAGAGCTCTATTCAGCCAGTTAATTACTAAGCATGGCAATTACTAAAGTAAATCTTACATTTGGCAAACCTGTTTCTAATTCATTTTCATTTCAGCTATCTCACTAATAGACTGGAATAATTGTTCCCTGCTATACCTCTGTTGAAGTGTTTGTGTTTGCATATTCATCTTCAAAGCTTCTTGTTATCTACTAAGCAAGTTGTTGTATTGTCACTGATGATAAGTCATTTAGGGGTGAAGAGAGGAATTTTAGGATGCTTCTGACAGGTTCTTCTCCCCCGCATCCCCAATTTGCAGAGCTCAAAGGCTAGCATTTTCTAAATCCTCTCTCTTCTGACTTCTGTTTTTCAGTCTAACAAGGTTCCCGTAGTACAGCCATCTCATGGGGTCCATCCACTCACCCCACTCATCCCATATAGCAATGAACATTTCAGCCATGGCTCCCATTCACCACACCTGCCAGCCGACATCAACCAGAAACAAGGTAACTAATTCTTCACCTCTCCTGTGATGCTACTCTTGGGGGGAGGGGAGATGTGCTTTAAAAAGTGTGTTCTGTGGGGAATTTAGTCACAGTCATGAAGTTTGGAATGTCTGCCACAGACTTTCAGTTTCCAACTCTTCATAGTGGACTATGCACATTTTTACATACCACCTTCATGCTCGCATCCCTGTCGCATCCGGGTATTGCCTGTAAAATAACCCTCTGCGTATGTGCAGGAGGCTTTGCACATAGAGTTATTTTTGAGACAATTTCCACCGGGAGGACTGATTTCCTCTCGGAGAACCGGCTCAGGGGCGTGGCCAGTCGGCCATCGCTGCCAGTTCGGCAAGCGGAGGCAAATCTGCGCTAACTGTTCTATAGAACCGAACCGGCAGCAACCCACCTCTGCTCTGTACCAACAAACATATTCACTCTGGGCATAGAAATGGAACAAGTAAGTAATCTTGGGGTTTCTTGGAGGCCATTTTGTTTCTTTTTAGAGTTTCTCTGATCTGATACTAAACCTCTGAGACACATAAAACAAAGTTTCGTAACCAAACAAGCCCTGTGTTTTAATACTTAAGAATGGAGAAGCAGATTGCAGATCATTGGGAGTATCTATGACACTGCAATTTAGGAAATTAAATACCCTATTGCTTCAAATCCCATTTTTAATTGAAAAAAATGTCACTATGTTCTAATTTTAAGTCTTTCATTATAACAGCCAGTTAACAGATGTCCATTTCTTCATCTAATGTAGATCTTGGCTGATATTAAGTCATTCTCAAGAGTTTATCTGACTGCATTTGGCTCCCTGTGCCTCTAGAAATAGTTCAACCTACACTTATTGCATTGCCACAAACCCTAAATTTGTACAGAACATTTGTTGTTGGGACCTTTCTAACATATATAGGTAGTCTTCAACTTACAATCACAACTGAGCCCAACAGTTCTGTTGCTAAGCGAGACATTTGTTAAGTGAGCTTTGCCCCATTTTACGATCTTTCTTGCAACAGTTGTTAAGTGAATTGCTGCAGTTGTTAAGTTAGTAAGATGGGTTGTTAAAGGAAACTGGCTTCCCCATTGACGTTGCTTGTCAGAGGATCATAAAAGGTGATCACATGACCCCAGGACACCGCAACCAAATAACTAGTTGCCAAGTGTCTGGATTTTGATCATGTGATCTTGGAGATAAATGTGAAAAATGGTCCTGTCACTTTTTTCAGTACCGTTATAAGTTTAAACGGCCACTAAATGGACTGTTGTAACTACCTGTATTTCCATTGATTGGAAACCCAGTTTCTAGATCAGGAAAGAGTGACTTTTCACTACTTTCCATTTCCTGACTGAACTCTAAGCATATCTTCACTCTAGTTTGTATAGGGCCGTGATGGCGAACCTATGGCACATGTGCCCAAATGTGGAGCCATGTCGCCTGGCACGTGCAGCGTCACCCGTTCCTCTTCCAGGTTGCTGGCATGCATGCACAAGCGACGATCAGTTGGCCTTTGTGCATGTGGCAGTGCCAGAAACTGGAACAGCTGGTCTTCCGTTTTCCAGTGTGAGCATGTGTGTTGGCCAGCTGATCGGNNNNAAGGTAAAACATAACCTGTATTTCTGAATCTGAATGTAGATAAATAGATATAAATATAAACTAAAATTAAAATAGACAACAAAATGTATAATATGTTAAAGTTGACAATTCTAGTTTGTTCTGTAGGTCCAGAAAAATCTCCCAAGCACAAACCTGCCCTTTTGCAGGTAGTGCCTGCCCATCCAGAGAACTCCTTGGATAAACAGAGAATTTGATGTGATGTGAAGTTCTTCTTTTATGTCCTAAACTGCAGTCACTTTCGGTTTGCCTGTTGGGGCATTTTTCACCCTCCGGAGGCTTCAGGGAAACGTCCTGAAGCCTCCGGAGGGTGAAGAACGGGCAAAAATCAAGGCTGAAAATCAGCTGGCCAGCGCATGCGAGCGCGCTAGAGCTGACAGGGCAGCACCTCACGTGCCCTCAGAAATGGCTGAGGGCACGTGGCACGCATTCCATAGGTTCGCCATCACTGCTGTAGATGTTCCTTTTCCTCTGCAGTATTTTAGAGAGCCCTGTGCATATTCATCCTGGCCTAAATTTCTCCCATTTTACATTGTGATAAGAATATAATTAGGTTTTTAGTATCTCATTTTGTGTGATTTTACCTCCTTCCTTGACGTTTCTCTGTCAAGATTTCAGGCTATTGGTTCTGACCTCTCCTCCCTTGGAGTAATCAATATCCACTCTTCTGAACTCAAGTATAGTTATCTCTTAGACCTTCTCTTTTGGACATCATGATAACCCATTCAATTCTCTTCAAATAATCACCACTTTCACTTCTTCAGCCAATCCATCCCTGCTGATAAGGGTTCAATCTAGGAAAGCAAACCTCAATTGTTCTTCCCTTCACCTTCTGAGAAATAAATCCAGCAAGAAAGAGGGGGGGACGGACTTATTTGGACTTCTAATCTTTGTAGATTTGCAGTAGATGTCAGGATAATTGAAATCTCCCAATATCACACTTGAATGTTTCTTTGAAGGACTGGTCATCTGAAACAGATCATGCTAAAACACTTCATATGTTCTCTGTATTTCACAATATCCCAATGAAGTATGCCTTCTCAATACTGCATCTCTATACAGCAAATGTTAAATTAAGAAGTAGGAATACTTTATTAGTTAATTAATGAATAAATGAGCTAAGGTATGAATATAGACAAATAGGTGGAATTTAAAAACTCTGAGTCAAACTTAATTTGTTGAGTAGTGGCGCTGAGTAAAGCTCATCATCTTTTCCCACAAGAATCCAAGCAGGTTTCTTGCAAGCGTTCTTCATTTCAGCAATATAATTTAGGGCAAAAAGGAAGTCAGTTTCATATCGTTATCTTTCAGAATGCAGGTTTCTCCCTATGTACCACCAAATTTAGATCTTCTCTCCAACTATGCATAACACCAACTGTATCCTCTCTAGATAAATTGAAGGTTCTGCTCATCTCCCACACTGCTTCCTTTCCTAATCCTACCTTGACTATGTTCTATTCATTCTCTCTTATCCTTACTCTGGATATCCCAAAAGTGCCTTTTTCCAAAATGCAATTGGACTTCCTTGGGTTTTCTTTTTTTCTTTGAAAACTTTTCACTTCTCATCCAAGAAAGTTCTTCAGAACTGAAGTCCAGTTGCCTTTTGGAAAAAAGCACCTTTGGGACAACAATGACCTGGATGGTTGTGAATTTCCATAGACATTTACTCTGGATACTTTTGTCTCACTCACTTCCTCTATGCCTCACACCATCTAGACTACTTGCCTGCATGCTTTGAAAAGACCGTTGCAAATAAGAAAGGTCAAGAATGTTTATCTTTGTAATAAATAGTAGGAAGAGCAAGGTGAGGGTAAGTAGATGAATTAACTGGCTATTGAATGTTGGCAAACATGGGTCTTTTGAATCCATTTTGATATGAAGCTAGAAATAAAGTTAACCCAAATTTCCTCATGTTTTCATTTTCTGATAGGTGTACACCGTCCTTCTCAGACATCAGATATTTCTGGTTTTTATTCCCTCCCTCCCAGTGGGGTTGGACAGATAACACCTTCTGTGGGATGGTAAGTATTTAAGGCCTTCAGCTGAAGAACTTTTTTTTTTAATTAACGTTGGAAATGGATGAATAGCCATCCTCCTTCACAATAGTTGAATTTTAGCATGTTTCCTAGATTCTGTGTTTATATTTCTGAGTTCATATTGAGTGAGATACTGGTTCTCTCTCTCTTGCTCTCCTACTTTATTTGATCAAGTATCATTGCACAGAGAATTGGAATGCTTTCATTAATTGAGCCCTCTGCTGCCATTCGGAAACAATAAGGAAAATCAGGTTGTAGAATTTAGATTGTTAACTAAAGCAAGGCACACAGCTTTTTTTTCTGAGCAAGAGCTGCATATGGCTATTGAGTGACCTGGAAGGAGCTGACATGCTCCAAAACATAGTAGTTGGAGTCAGGAAAAAAAACATGAAGCAATTTCATTTTATTTCATTTGCATTTAAACCTAAATTTAAAGAATGTTTCCCTTTTTATATTAAACTTTATAGTCTGGTAATAACTTTTAGAATTCTATGGAGTACAAATATGACCCCATGATTTCTAGTTATACATCTCCAATAAAAAAAATGTGTGAAGATCTTTGTAGCTGTTCCCCATTATTCCTTTTGTAATTGGTTTTTCAAGGTAATAAAAAGATAGAAATGGTAAGAAACCTGAGAAGCTTTTGTTGTGATAACTAAAATTCTTTGATGATTGAAGGTGGGGAAAAGCATTTTTGCAAGCATTCTTTATAATTCTGGATAGGCAGAAATATCCTGCCTATAATTCTGGCTAGGCAGAAAATATTGAGAAAGGGAGGGAGGG
>JANHFT010006254.1:47950-59136 GCA_032467955.1 Pseudoxenodon macrops | reverse complement strand
TGAAAAAAATTCAACATGTGCAAAGCTAAACAATATCTTTCACTATTGAAATTTAATCTTTTGGAGTATGGTCGGAATAGAGCAAGTTTGTAAGTGTAATTTATGTAAGAGAACAAGTGATAAGACTGGGGTCATTTCAGACTGTCTCAAGAGCATCAGCTAAGAAATGGCTTTGTGTTTTTGTCAAATAGGATTTGAAATGTTCTTTATTTAGACCTTAATTTCTAATAGTGCAAAGAAGATAAAGTTTGTGCATAGATGATAGAAATATTTGTCTGGATTTCTAGGGATATTAATTTTGCATTGCTTGTTTGCACCCAAATGACTAGACTAGATGAACCCCTTGATGCATGGGAGAAGGATTATGTCAAATGTCTCTACCTGATTGTGTGGCTCAACCAGGAATGGAAAGCCTACTTCTCTAGCCATATTTCAAAGCTAAATGTTACAGGTTACAGATAGCTTTTAAGCATTGCTCACGGAGTTCTAGAGAAACCCTAAAGAAACTCTAGAGAAAACTCTTCTCTATTCATGTCTACATTTAGACAAAAACCAATGAGTAACAAAAAGTTTTCCTTTCCCCAACATGCAAGTTCCCAACTTTAGCCAGCTATGAGTCCAGACAAAAAAAAAGAAAAGAAAAAAGAAAGTATGCAGGAAAAGTGACATGGGTATAGATGCTTTATAGCCTCTTTCTTCCTGCTCCCAGGCAGAGCCAACCTGTCTGCCCTTTCCAGTCATGTGGATTTAGACAGCCCTATACGTCGGCGCTCTCTGCTGGGGCTACTTTCTCCAGGTACGTATAAGCTGCCTGAGCCAAGACACCTTGCTCTGCTTCTGTTGCAATTCAAGCCGTGAAAGTTTGCAGGATTTAGGGAGAAGCTCTCATGTCCAGATGGCAGCAACAGGGAAAGAGTTCTCTTATTTTAAACAGACAGACTTTTTCAGACCATACATAATTTGATGACCTTCCAGAGGAGAAACACAGTTTGGCTGGGGTCAACAATAGTAGGACAGTAGAGAGAGAGAGAACCCTCACAAGATGTTGCAAAGCCAAAGAACATGTCTCTTATTGTCATGTCTCTTATCTAGGAATGGAAAAGAAGGACAGCTGAAAATGCTCTGATGAGGTTTTTATCGTCCACAGTTATTTAAGCTTTCTCAAAAATGCTTCTTGTTATATGTTAGGTCTCTACCCTCAGTCCTCTTTTCAGATTTTGAAGCTGTGCAGAATTTTGCAAAGGTTCTTTTTAAGGACTTCAGTAGAATGAAGATATGTGTCCTTACTAGCGATTCTTTTTCGAACTGTTCTGGGTTCTCCAAAGACAAAGCGAAGAAATAGCTTGTTTGGCTACCATTAAAATAAAATTGTCTACTTGGTGTAGCTTCGAGAAATAATGGACTTCCTTACAACTTTGTTCAATTAGTAGTCTTTAAGAGAAATAGAAATCAGGTAGAAAACCTGGTGCATTCAAGCTTTCAGGTTCTCTTCCTTGTGTGCTGCATCCCTTGAGCCCATTTTCGCTTTTTCTCAATGCACTTTTGCTCTGCTAAGTTACAGAGGATTTGCACTTTTCTCCTCATTCCACCAATATCCTGGTGGCCACCAACTAGTATCAAATACTAGCTTTGCTTCTACGGAAGTGTGTGGCGATTTGCAACAGCTGAGGATTGCAATGCAAGTGTGAGTGTGCCATCATACCAGACAAATGCCTAGGCTATTTCTATTTCTCCAGCCATACCTGAGTTGTATGCAGACTTTTCATACAAAACTTTAAAAAAAAAACCAAAACTGATGACTTCAGAAGTGACTATGCCATTGGCTTTCCTGATCATCACAAAATAATTTGCTCAATTGGCTGGGCTATGTTCCACTTGGTTGTAAATTTGGGGGAGCTAATCGGAATGACCTGAATGCCACATTTATTTTCTCTTTACTTCTGAGAAGGTCCAGCTGGAATATACATTAACCTACAGGGAATGTATGTACAAGCACCATTCATTGCATTTCTCCTCTGGCTTCTGCTTTGTATTGTCCTAATAAGTCTCTTGATGAAGACATTCTGGGAGTCGTAATGGGGAAAGGCACATCATTATTTTTACTATTATAGTATTATTATGCCATTACCTTAATGTTTACTCTGCCTCAGGCACCTGTGCCTGTCTAAGTATCTTAATATTTAAGATAAATGAATTACAGACCTCCTAGTTATCTGGTAGTTTCATTCTTTGCCATAGCAGCATTCCCATTAACAGCAGAGAATGAGGCAGATTTTTCAGACAAGAACGCACACCTTGACAGATAATGATCAAGCTTCAAGCTATGCCAGTAGATTAATATCAAGCATCATTTCTTTTTGTGCCAACAGAGCTAATGAACAGTTGGTTGTCTCCCATGGGCAAATCTGCTGTCTCAAGCTTTAGTCATGATGCTCAGTAAATTGACAGCATCTTTCTATAATGCTGAAAATATTCTTCAGAACTGGTGAAGAATGTGCAAACGATTCGCCTACGATCTGTTTTATGAAAACTCCAGGAATGTGGCCCTCACTTTTTAATATCTCTTTGTGTTCAGAAACTGAAGAAAGGGAAAGGGCCATTCAATATTTATCTAGCACTAAAGCCACAGGCTCAGATGCAGATTGTAGGAAGTTAGCCTAAGAAATTCTTGGCAAAGAATTGGTATGTAAACCAAGTCTAGGTCCTCATCTAAAATGGGCTTAGTCACCCAACAGCGTAGTTTCCTTGGCAAGAACAACGTGCATAAAATAATTATTGCAAAGAACTGAAGCCAGAAAATCAGCATAATTTTCCCCCACCCCTTTTTTATTTTTCTTAGAACTTAAACTTGAGGTACATGTAAGGAACTGTTAAATACAGCTCTTTAATCAAACAGCAAATTAAGTCTCGCAGTCTTTATTTAACTACAGGCATTGTAAGAAGAAAATACCAAGTTGGAGTTGGCGCTGCCTGACTCAGCATTGCCATAAGCTTTACCAAGAGCTGTGTCAAAGCGTTCTGCATCCAGGAAGAATGCTTCCCTTACAGAATTTCAGGATAACCAAAGAGGATGGCAACAGATGGGAGGTTGTCATCTTGACATTTAACATTTGTGTTAGTTTGCTCCAACAGCAAATGTAGGGAAAACAACACCAAGCTAGAAAGTCCACCTAATGAGCCAGACCACTTGTCTCACAATTGTTGAAAACCAAATTCTGTTTGAGTGTACATTAGCCTTTGGCTGCCATTGCTGTATTTCTCAGTCTAATTCAGAATACAGCAGCTGAGTGCCCAAGCACCCATTATGTTGCAGTTCCAGAACATTTTAGAAACCCAGGCTTCAGTTTATATTGTGCTATGTCTCTGGAAATGTCAACCTACATGGAAGTCAGCAAACTTTGCTGTTACATCAATGTCCACCTACAGTTCTGTCAAACAGTCACTCACCACATCTAGAAATGAGTCCAACTACTGTACAAATTCCATTCTAATGTAAAGCATTAGAAGTCCAGGCATTAACAAATCTGTGTTATATTGCAGGATTACACATCCTTTGGTGCTTAGCTCTGGAATGCATGCACCAGGCCTCCCACACCCAGGCATCACATCTCCATCTGGGAAACAAGAAATGGATCATTATGACCGAAGCATGTAAGTAGCCAAGAACTGGGATGAAGACTTATAGGTACTGTGCCATTTATTTATATGTTGCATTTTTATGCTGCTGAATCTTCAAGACATACAGCAACATACTAAGACACAATAAACTTTCCACCAGAAAATAAATGAAGTACAATGCACAACAAAGACAGAACAATGTAGTTTTCAATTTGCAATCATTTGTTCAGCCACCATCTGAAGTTACAATGGTACTGAACGTATGGTACTTATGAATGGTCTTCAAAATTGTACACGTTGCAGAGCTTCTGTGGTCATTTTTGGAAGGCTGGCCATATTTATGACTACAGGGACACTTCCCCCCACTTTCCTTTTTTCCTTTCCCCCATTTCTGCCCTTTTGGTTGGCCTGCACAGCAGCACTCCTTAGTAGCGGTGGCAACACTGGGGCTGAAATAGAGGCCTGAGGCCTTCAGCAATTTCAGTCAACTGCCCCCCCTCCCAGCCACCACTTCAGTTCAAGCCCACAACCAGTGGCACAACTCAAAGTTCTTGCCACCCTACACTCCACAGGTCCTGCCACACCCAACTGACCATCACCATCTTTCTCCTCCTGCTAAAAAGGTGTGCCCAATCTGCCCTATGAGAGGCAGCATCTGACCCTACTAGGCCTTCTTCCAAGTCTACTCACACTATCCTTCAAAAAGTGCATGCTGTTCTTATGATGCTTCAGGATGCCTCAGAGGCTTTTCAAAGGCTTTGTGAAGCATCACAAGAATGATGCAAATGATTTGGAGAACAGCAGGCATGGCCTTCTCATGAATTTTAGATGGTCACAGAAGTCTGGGAATTGTGCATGTTATTCGGAGAGTGGCACAAGTGATCTCAGGAAGAAAACCTTCGAACCAGGCTGGGCGCAACTAGTTAGCAGTGGGAGGAAGATGGCAAAAGTCAGCTGAGGGTAGTATGGCCAGTGCGCACAGGCAAGCAGGACTGACAAGAGGTGGCAGAATTGAAAGTGGCCATAAGGACAGAGATGGGGGGTGATAAGAGGATGGGGGAGTTGAAGAGGAGGCAGTTCCAAACTTAAGGGACTGTGAGGGACCAAGTGGTAATGGCTTGAGTCAGTTGGTAATAATGGCACTGGGGAGTGCCAGGATTGCTGTCGCTAAATGTCACATCATGCTTTATGACCACATCATTTCTCAATGGAAATTCTGATCCCAATTACCACTGTAGCTCAAGAACTACATATAATTAATAATAATTAATATCCAAGTCATAATAATGATCATCCATCCATAAAGATTCTCCAGAAAAGTTCAGTCTGTAAAAGTCTCTGAAGGCTATCACAGAAGGGAGGCCGATGTGATAGAAATGCAGTGCTTTTGGACCTCTGCCTTCCTCACTTCACAGAAATGGGTTATCATAAGCTGCTTCTCCTAAGGGAACTCCTTCAGGTGGGAGGAATCTGGCAGCAATAGATGGTCTAATACGTTCTCCTGGCATGCTCCCTTACCAGTTCCATCTCTTGGAAGAGAAGCTGCTTCTTCTCATTTGCAAAGCCAGTGTCCACAAGCCTTATTTTCAGGGTTACAGATTGGAAGTTTGCACTCTGTTTGTTACTCATCAGACATAATCAGGCACACATCTGTTGTAGCAGTTCAAAAAGAACACCTTCCGTCCTACCAGGCAAAGTAATAAACATGTTGGTTCCTACATGGATATTTTATATATCAGATTAACAGAGCAAATGAATTGAACTGGATCAATAGGATTTTTTGTAAGACAGTTTGGACCATAGAGACAAAAACTATATTTCCAGTGATAATGTCTTAGAGTTGGCTACCATTAGAAAAAAAATTCTGCTCTTTTAATGTTTAATCTTTGATCATCTATTTTATTCCTTCACTGTCAATCCTTGTTTTTTATTATTTTCTAAGAGGCTGCAGCACTGAGGTAAGACCCTGTATTATCAATGGTTTCTTTTCTCTTTCATATAAGGAAATCACAATCAGAACCAAAGAGAGAAAAGGAAGCTAAGAAGCCTACCATCAAGAAGCCTTTGAATGCTTTTATGTTGTACATGAAAGAAATGCGGGCAAAGGTCATTGCTGAATGTACCTTGAAGGAAAGTGCCGCTATCAACCAAATTTTAGGAAGACGGGTAAGAGCACAAGTGACCTGCCTTGTTTTGATTGATATATAGGCATTAGGAAAGGCTCATGATGAATGAGTTGTTTGGTTTTTCAGAAATTCTGGATTTTAGTTGTAAACATTATTTTCAGCCAAGATATTGCTCCAATGGATTGGGGAAAGAGGCTGGAGAAAGGCTTTGAAAATTATTCTCCTGTATAGGTGAATAGTCTATCTGTATAGTGGCTTGGCTGATGTGCAGTTTGCAGTATACCAACACACTGAGATTTCCATGGGTTTGGTTTTGCTGCACCTTCTCCATATTTAGACTTTAATGGCCTCTGCATCTGTTTCAGTGCATTTGGATGGGCTTTAAAAATGTAACAAAATTTATAATAAAACTTCTGCACTGCTGCAGAATGGATAGCTTAAGAAAATACAACATTTTGTCTTCCTTTTTCCAATTTGTTTTTAAAAGATAGTATATAGACAGTAAGTCCCTGCATCAGCAGATCATGAAGTAGTTTTCATTATCTGGGACTTTCAAAAGTTGTCAGGAAACTCAAATCGATTATTTGTAGATGACTTTCTACATCTAAAATATTTTTCCCTCCACAAAGTACGGATCCACACAACACTGTAAGGCAGGTGCCAACTATTGTCATTTTGGAGAGGGGATGTAACATGAGAAATGACCTACCAAAGGTTGCTCAACTAATTTATTAAGGCTGGGGAAGCTTTTTCATTTTGGATTTCAAAGGCCACTGATCTCTGTAATTTCCTTTTTTGGCCAATCTTATAATTTACTTTTTCTTATCAGGGCATAAACTTGTTAGGTACATAACTTTCCATTTTATCCCAAATTCTGATCTTGAGTCTAAATAGTAAAAACTTAAATTGGATATATATATATATATGTTTATTGCATTAAAAAAGTAAAAACAATGTGCTGAGAATTCAGTCAAAATCTTCTATTCCTAAATTTGGGGGGTGGGGTGTTGAACAATGTGCAGGGATTCCACTTACTTATAGAATAAGAAGTTGAATTCTTATTTAATAAACTTTTGCTGTTGGTTTCTGCACAGAGAAGTTCAGTTTCCATAAAAACTAACAAGTACAGGCATATGCAAATGAATAACAGTGACTATATTAGTAATTAGTGATTTGGGGATTTGAGAAACGAAGAAATTCTAAAATAAAATTGCTATTTCTGCATCTTTTTTTTTTTCATGTTCTGGAACAGAAAACTCGTAGGTGGAAGGGGGAAATGGAGCATTATCTTATCACAAGAGTTGCAACTGTATTGTTTTTGCTGAACTGCAGTTCCCAGAATTCTTCCTACTGGCCATTTTTCAGATTCACAGCTGTGAGATGGTGGCTATATAAATCGATATAATTAATAAACAAATGTCTAGAAGTTGCAGTTCGGCAGCATCTGCAAGGTCACAAATTCCTTGTTCTGCTCTGTTAAGTAGAAGATTCTCCTTCCATGTGTTTATCAAGATCAGATGTGTGAAACAGAGTGTTTCCAAATGCCATGTGTAAAGTTAAGGGCTGAATCTTTGTGAATATGTTGATGTTCCTTCCACCCACCTTGCATCTATGCAATAAATTAGATGTTAAGAGAATTAAGATTTCTAGATATATTTTAGATCTTGCTTAAGAATGTGGCTGGTTGCTGCTGATGGGAGCTACCAACACCTACCAACACCTGGAAGGCAACAGTACTCTTTTCTGATCAGTTTGTGAGAGCACTGTACATTTTTTGAGTGCTCATTGTTTTCTATGGTTCCTTTTCAGTGGCACGCATTGTCACGAGAGGAGCAAGCCAAGTACTATGAACTGGCACGCAAGGAAAGGCAGCTTCACATGCAGCTCTATCCTGGCTGGTCTGCAAGAGATAACTATGTGAGTATCTGGGATCTGTTGTGGTGCCAAGAGTTTGTGTAGGACACTAGCTATTTTTGCTTTTTAAATAACTTCGGGCTTTTTTATCTTTGCCACTAATGGCTTTCAGTTATCTGTCTTAGTAGTTTGCAAGTGATGCCAAGTCAGTGGGAGAATACATTGAAGATTGGTTTCAAAAGCTTTAACTGGATTATCTGAGTCATGTATGGCAAAGGTCACATGATACTGGTAGAAGTAGTAGAAGAAGGCCAAGCAATATTGATGGCAAGAATATTTTATTTTGTATTTTGCCCTGAAAAATTTCTGAGCTTAACATTGAAAATAACTTTTTTAAGTTCAATGGGATACTCTTTTCTTCTGCCCTGCCATCACTTTCATAATTCACAGTCATAATTCACACATACACAAGCTCCTGGTTTCAGATGAATCCTTTGCAGGGGGTGGAAGAGGATTAGGGGGGAGAAGAATTGACAGCAAATTGTGTTCAAGAATTAGTGGTACCACTGTCCAGGCACTGGGAACACGAGGAAAGGTTCTTCCATTGAGTTTAGGATGTGAATTCAATAGGTTACTATAAACCAGACTATTGAGAGTAGATTAAACCCTGCTGTAACTGCTCGTCAGGCACTGGTTTCAGCAGGATCTTATAACGTTGACTTCAATGAAACCCCAAAAGAGGTTCAATGTATTTAATGCCATTATCTCTATTTGCACGAGAGTGGATGATTGTGTTTGTCCACAATTCCTCTGATTGGGTCACAGAGCGACATATTGGGAAAGGGCTATTCTAAAATACGTGGAGTATTTACAGTTGAGGGTTTTATAAATCTGTACTTTAAGATAGGTTTCTATTTTGTACACTTCATTTTCTTTCCTATTTTGGTTTCCTGTTTTATTTATTTTGCCGATATATGTGACAGTCCGCTGAACCTTATCTTCCTCTTCCCTCCCCCTCACTTTCCCAGAGTGGTATTTGGGGCCTATTGTTTAAACTGATTCCTGCTGGGATCTATTATTTCAACTTTCAATATTTGTTTTCTAACAGCAGACCTGTAAGCATTTTTTTCTTTGCATACTTTTTGCATACCTTAGCATAATTTTCTCTTTTTTTTATACAGCATTTTGACATTGATTGGAATTATTTCTGACTGGGTACCTCAGATTATCTAAAACAGCTATTGCTCCATCTCTACACATCCTTCATTTTGTTTCCTTTTTATAGTCTCCATTCTATCCACAGACAGAATAAATAAAACATAAAGATGCTTTTCTTTCTTATATTTACACAAGTTGCTATTTCCAACTTTTGAATGTTGACTTAAACATTTGTGATGTTTTCTTTTTCCTTATTCTCCTTGATTCTTGCCTTCCTGTTAGCTTTTACTTGTTTCATTCTATCTCTATCCTCTTTTTTTTTTACTCGTATTACTTACTTTTCTTACCAATATGGTTTTGTTTTCTATATGTTTATTTATTTTATAGTATGTATTCCTTTCCCTGGACTTTCTATATGGTTTTTTTTTTAAGCTTTAGATTTTGGCTACTCATTTATCTTCTCTATTTGCCACCTTGTAGCTTCTTCTCTGTAAGAACTATGTTACTATGCTTTGCATTGACTTCCACTTATTTTATATTTTATGCCTCTGCCCATAATTTTATACCTTGGTCCATAATTCATGGTTCCCACAAGATCTGCATCTCCCCATTCTTACCTTGGTTCACCCAGTGCTCAGAAATGTATTTTTTCTGAACATTTACCTTTGACTTCTGCTGCCTTTTTTCATTCTCCATTCTCCATCTTTTATCTGTCTCTTTTTTGTTGCTGAGCTTGATGCTTTATGAGTAGAGGGCCACAAAACATTCTGCTATGAAATGTTCCAATCTCAAAACAGGTTAATTTTCAAAGTGCTCTTAAGTTTACCATGTGACATTTTGAGTATTTAGGAAATGAATCTGACAGTGACAGTGAGAACAATCAACCAATGGAACAGCTTGCCTTCGGAAGTTGTAAGAGCTTCCTCACTGGAGGCTTTCAAGAAGAGATTGTACTGCCATTTGTCAGAAATGGTGCAGGGTCTCCTGCTTGGGTGGGGAGTTGGACTAGATGACCTACACGGTCCCTTCCAACTCTTGTTAATCTGTAAACTGTAAATGTCCAACCTTGAAATGGGCTATTTAAAAAAAACTGATCTCAATTATCCACAGCCCATTTTCAGATTAGAAAGAATCTGAAATCCTTGAAGCCTGCTATTTCACAGTCAGAACTTTCCATTCCAAAATGTTTTGAAAATGTATCTTTATAAACAACCAAAATAAATGGTATCTTTATAGTTGGTCGCACAATTAGACTGGGCTAGCCAGATGTTCTTGTTTAATAACATTAGAGGGATTGTTACAAGATGTAAGCTCTTCCAAGTAAAGCTGTCTTTTGCAATTGACTGATGGTGATTTTGTCAATGTTGATGATGTTCAAGTGATGGTTCAGATGTTTTGGAATTGTGCCCGAGGTGCCTATTAATATTGGTACTATTTTTGCCTTTCTTTTGCCACAGCCTTGTGACTTCTTTTTGTAGGTCTTTGTAATTTGTGATTTCTCTCCAGTTCTTTCTCTTCTCTTCTCTTCTCTGCTTCCAGGTATTGCAGTGTCTACCATCCAGATTTTATAGTCTTTCTTATCAATTATTTAGTCCGGAGTGCTGTGTGACAAATGCTTGTCTGTTTAAATTCTGAGGTTCCAGAGGAGTTTAGCTTCTTCATTTGCTATTAATTTGCCTGTTTTGTTGTCCCATCAGTTCTTGTTTGCAGGCAAGTGATATTTCTTGCAGATATTCTAATGCACCATTGTTGCTACTTTGTCATCCCATTGTTTGTGGTCAGTCTTCGCAATCTTCTTGAAGCAGCCAACAGCATTTGTTCTCTATTGCTGTCTTCTCAATTCTGGCTTTTGTTCTTAAACTATGGCCTTGTACAGGCCAGAATTAGACCCTCTGTCTCTTTTGTCAACTTCTCTGCTCTTAGCCATTTACCTGGTCATGTTGTTTTCTGTTTTGCCTGCTACTTTTTTGTGTCCTGGCCATGTAATACTTTGCCTTGCTATGTCTCTTTTCTATTTTTCATTTGATTTTTCTTGTAGGCCAATTTGCTATCTTTGGTATTTAGTAAGACTTCATGGTATACTAGCTTCAGTGCCTCTGTTTCACTGTCTTTCCAATATTCTTCTAATGCCCTTGCAACATTCCATGCCCACCTAAGCTCCTTGGTAATTGGCAGCCATGGAATGTTGCAAGGACACCTGACAGTTGAAAAAAGAGAAGTGGGACATTGGAAGACTATCTGAAGGACAGAGAAGAAGATATTATTCAGTGCTCCCTCATTTAAATGGGATTGGACATGAAAATGCAAAATTTCTCCTGATAAGATTACCTCAAGAATATTCAAACTACCGTATTTTTTCGGAGTATAAGACACACCTGAGTATAAGACGCACCTTAGTTTTTGGGGAGGAAAATAGGGGGGGAAATCTGC
>JANHFT010006254.1:17817-28027 GCA_032467955.1 Pseudoxenodon macrops | reverse complement strand
TGAGTCCTTCCTTCTCATTAGGTGGCCAAAGTATTTGAGTTTCATCTTCAGGATCTGGCCTTCTAAAGAGCAATCAGAGTTGATCTCCTCTTGGACTGACCAGTTTGATTGTCTTGCAGTCCAAGGGACTTTCAGGAGTCTTCTCCAGCACCATAGTTCAAAGGCCTCAATACTTTGGCGGTCAGCCTTCCTTATGGTCCAACTTTCACAGCCATACATTGTAACTGGGAAAACCATAGCCTTGACTATACGCACTTTTGTTGGCAGGGTGATGTCTCTGCTTTTTAGTGTGCTGTCTAGATTTGTCATAGCTTTCCTCCCCGGGAGCAAGCATCTTTTAATTTCTTGGCTGCAGTTCCCATCTGCAATGATCTTGGCACTCAGGAAAATAAAATCTGTCACTACTTCCATTTCCCCATGGACAGTACCAAAAGGCAAATCTCAGTTAGTATCTTTGTTTCCTCCCTCCCTTCCTTCACACAGCTCTCAATCTTCTTTCCCTTTATGCACAGAGAGCTGCTAGTTATATATACTCTTATTTGAAGTCTTTTAAATATTACTACAGAACAATTTTGGATTTTAACACATAAATATTTTGAGAGCAACAATTAATTTCTTATGGTCCAACTTTTGCAGCCATACATTGCAACTGGGATAATCATAGCCTTGATTATATGTACTTTTGTTGGCAAGCCTTTTATCTTTCTGCCATTCAATGCTGGTCAAGTTCTGCCCATACTAAAAATATGCCTAAAACCATAAAAATGTATAGATGAATGCATTTCAACCATACATTTTTACAGCAAGGATTACATCATGTGATGCAAAACATTTCCTAACACTGTGCAAAATGAGAAATAGATTTTCAGTAGCCATAACTGTTGCTTTCAAGCAACTTTTCAAATCACTTATTTGTCTCTCCCTCTGCTTCTTCCTCTCTCCTTCGAGCGCAATTCATTGCTATAATTATGTGGCTCTTCAAATCCATTTTCTCACAGAGGATAGATTGGTAACAAAATCCCATAAATTCCACTTTAGTTCATCCTGGCCATGTTTGCTTGCTGCTACACTTTCAAGAAACAAATAATCTGCCTGGCAGTTAGGTTACAATTTTATATTTTAAGGACCAACGAGAGAACGTTACAATCTCCATATTTGATGGATAACGCACCATTTGATGAATTATTGAATTACATCTTGGGTTGGCAATTTTGTTTTGCAGGCACAATCATGTCAGCCCCCAACTTGAAGCCACTTTTCAATTCCGTAAAATGAAGCAAAAGGGAAGTTCTGTTCCTGAAGTTTTGAAAAATAATATAATCTGAAATTATTTACTTGCATTCCTTCTTTGCATCCTGTTCCATTGTATGGACATTACTTATATTTTGCATGGCTTAATATTAGAAACGTGTGGAAATATCTCCTGATAGATATTTTTTTCTCCTACCAATTGTTAATCAGTTTATGGGCAGAGAATTAGCTGTTGAAATTTTTTTCACGGATGAATTTTAGTACTTTAGGATTTGTTTGGTTTCTCTACAGCTATCTGCAGACTCTCTGGCTTCTCCCATTTTAGGGAAGCAACTTCTCCAATTAGCTTCCTCCCCCCTCAGAAATTTAGAGCAGGGAAAGGTGCTAGTAACACCATCTGCCAGATTCAACAATAAATACTATCAACTAAACAAATATCCTAATTGGTGAATTTCCAAATTGAGTACAGCACCATCTCGCCAATTATGGCTGACCTCAAAAAATCTCAGCAATCTCAGATCTGGTTAGTTTTGGGATGGGAGGTGGTAAGGAAACCTTGGAAAACAAAAAAATACATTTTATTTATTCATTTGTTTAATTTAAATGATTTATCTGGCTGTCAACCTCCCAACACTGACTCTGAGCAGCATGCAGGGATTTAAAAACCTACAGCATAGGCAAAAAAAACCAGCAACTAATCATTTTTGTGCTGTTGCCAAGAGAATGATATGAGATTTGACTTTGACAAGGGAATCTAACTTTTCTTATGTTGTTCCTCCTGTGGATGCTAGTGGCAGGGCTACCTGGGGCCTCTAATGGCTATTGGCTCTTCCTTCATCATGATATGACTTACAGGTGAACAATGTATAACAGGGGTGTCAAACTCGCATCGTCACGGTGACATCAGATGACATATCACAACTTTTTTCCTATTCGCTAAACTGGTCGTGGTCGTGGCCAGCCCGTGATGCATGTGGCCCACGGCCTGTGAGTTTGACACCCCTGATATATGCAGTAAGAACTGGTGAATGCTAAAGATCTATTTTGGTAATACCACGATACCAAAATCCAAGATGGCGGTGCTCATGGAGCCATCGACAGAACTGGCTCCATGACATCATCGCGGAGTTACTACCTACTCTATAGAACCGGATAGAACCAGTAGGAACCCACCTCTGGTTAAATGTCACTAGAGCTGCACATGTCACTGAGAAACTATTATACATAAGTCCTGACTATGACTATAATTAGGATCCAAATTTCCACTGCAAGTCATGGTCAAGTCAGAGCCAATTTTACAACAATTGTTATGGTGGTTGTTAAGTGAACCATGGAGTCATTAAGTGAATCCAGCTTCCCCAATGGTGTTTTTTTGCTGGAAATCAGTAAAAAAGGTCACACATCATGATCGCATGACTGCAACCAGCCATATACGTATTCACGTGATTACACAGATGGTGCAACTGTAGTTGTATAAATTGCAAGCCACTTTTTCCAAGGCCATCATACCTTTGAATGGTCATAAGCCAGGACTATCTATAGGCGACTCCCTGGAGGATTGGTTGATTCTCACCCATTTCAAGGAAGATTGTGCAGTTGAGAGCCAGAAAGAAATTTATCAGAAACCAAGTCTGCAAATAGATGTCTGCCTAATTGGCTGCAATTTTCTAATTTGTAATAATTAAGCTTCCCTCTCCTATTTTACATTCCTATGTCAAGGAAATCTACAGGTTGCATTCAGACATGATCCCAAATCATGATTTGGTATTTTGTTGAACCCATGCTAGGTAATGAATCATAATTTGAAAGGATTTTCCAAACAAGGCTATTGAAGCATAATTTGCAACTGGTCTGCAAATTACATTTATTGTTACCACTTTACTTCAAGGAGATACTACACAATATAATGACAACACTGCTCCATGCAAATGAAAATTTAAAACAAACAGCTGTAAGTCATGGTTTTCCTGTCCTATGTCTGGAAATTCAAACCACATGTGAATGTGGTCCTGTACTGTATTTGGCCATAAATTCACATGAGATCTGAACTGAGCAGAAATGTATTAGAGTTGCATTACATACAGTAGTGAGAGAAAGGAGGGGAAAAAGAAGGCAGGGAGTGAGAGAAGGAAGGAAGGAATGAAATGGAAAACCAGCAAGAATATTTAATTTGACCCTTAGTGCTTTAGCACATTCAGTATTGTACAATAATAAATATTTTCTGGCAACATTATTAGCAGTTTGACTACACATTGTAATCAAGTCCTATAAATAGAAGATGGTGTACTTGCCCTTTCAATGTTTTCATTGATCAAACATCCTGGGGCAGGCAATTCATGAAAAGAGGCATTTTATTGCAATTAGCAGCTTTTCTATAACAAATCAGTCTGGCATTGCAGAGGTAAAAGGCAGAAAACCTCCCCTACCAATCTATTGATTGTGTACAAGGTACTGATCAATAATCTTGTGTCCAATGCTGTGAATTGACTGGAAATACTTTATTTATTTTATTTATTGTTAATGTAAGCAACATGTTTCAATTGCTAAATTCTTGTAGAAAACAAATTAGGAATACAAAACAATACTGGAAAAAAGAATAAGCCAAAAGTGTTTCACACTGTCTAAATAGATTTTGGAATTAAAGGCCAGAGGGTACCTTGACAGGGCCAGGGTTTGATTTGATATAATTAATATTACATTTCAGTTAACATACTTATCATATATTTAAGTGGTGGGATTCACCTCCGGGGGGGATGAATCTGCCTATCGAGATGAGGTGGACCAGTTGTTTTCGTGGTGTGGAGACCATAACTTGGTCCTTAACACCAATAAGACCAAGGAGCTTATAATGGACTAGAGAAGGAATAGATCAGACATCCAGCCCTTGCTTATCAGTGGAGACCGAGTAGAGCAAGTGACCAGTTTTAGGTTTCTGTGTGTTATCATAAAAGAGGACCTGGGGCACTCATATTGCAGCACTGGTCAAAAGGGCCCAGCAGAGATTATATTACCTGAGACTTCTCAGGAAACAACAACTGAATGAAAAACTGCTGGTGACCTTCTCCCGCTGCACCATAGAGTATTTTAACTTACTGCACCTGTGTATGGTTTGCCAATTGCACAGTGGCAGATAGGACATCACTCCAGAGGATCAATGTCATTGCCCAGAGGATCATTGGTTGCTCTCTCCCCTCTTTGGAAGAGCTTTACAGCTCCCACTGCCTTAAGAAAGTTCAAAACATTCTTAAAGATCCATCTCATCCTGGCCACTCTTTTTTTGAACTATTATCATCTAGCAGACGGTACAGGATAATAAAAACAAGGACAAATAGACTGAAAAACAGTTTCTATCCCAGGGCAGTAACCACATTGCATTCTACTGTATAGTGCAATATTAATGCAATATCAAGGTTTTTTAATTCAATTGTATAGCATGTGAAGGATGTGTGTTTGTTTTATTTTTATAGTTATAATGTACACTGAAGATGGCATTTAATTTCATTGTACAAGGTGCAATGACAATAAACTAAACTTTCTATATCTATCTATCATCTATCCATCCATCTATCAATCATCTCTATTTATTTATTTCTCTCTCTCTGTATATGTCTGTCTGTCTGTCTATATCTACCATCTATTTGCTGACCACCTCACTGTTACAGTGAATCTGGAGTCTGGAAAAAATTTTATATTTTGAAAGTAAGAAGTGCTTTCATTATGCAAATTTGGAATATAGTCAATAAAAGCCAACAAGCTGTTTGGATGTTTGATGAATGGGGCCATCTTACTTTAGCAAATAAGGAATTTGAAAAAAACAAAAATTTTGATGATAAAACTACAGCAGGAAAATTGGGAGAAGGGGAGCTGTGTTGCATTAGTGCCTATACTTTTTCACTAAATTCTAAACAAAACTAGCTTGTTTTGTTCAATTTATGATTTATTTTCTCTTCCTCCTTTTTTAATTATAGGGAAAAAAGAAAAGACGAACAAGAGAAAAGCAGCAAGATTCCAATTCAGGTAAACCTCCTGGTGTAAAATCTAGCACATTATCTGATTTCTTATCACTTCATTTACATTAGTAAGAAATTAGCCAAACAAGGTTTTTTTTCCCCAGGATGTGTAGCCATGGGTTATTGGGACTATCTATGCTTTACTCTCTGCACTAATCTTTCTAGCTTTGCCGCTATCTACAATTTTATATTTGTCTGATATTCTGTGATGACAATATCAACAGACCCAATTCATGTTAACCGTAGTTTGAAGTACCAACTTAATCCCATCTTCTTGCTTTAACAGTCTCTACATTTTTGGCTGTTTCAGTTTTTTTTCCAATAACAAATGAGGAATGCATAAGTTAAAACATTTACAAAACATTTAAATTCCAATCCAACATCCAAATAGGTAGTTTTTCCAGCAACTACCCAAATATACAAAAGGAATCTTTTTGAGGCCAAAGAGCTTCATTAAAAAAAACACCTCAGGAAACAGAGTGGGTTCAAAGGGAAAAAACCATGTAAATATACCCTGTAAATAAAATATATTTTAAATGGATTAAATGAAATTCTGTCTTGGCAATACTTGCTAGATTCTGTTTTTATAACTATCTATATTGTAGAAAAGTAGATTTTTATGGTGTATGTTCTTCCTTTGTAATCAATTAAGATTAGTTGCTTTTTTAAAAACGCATATAGAAACTTTCAATCAGCACAAAATCTGATTTAAGGGATTAGAAATAGTTAACAGACATGATTCCTGTAACAGTAATAAGAGTTTCTAAAACGGATGTAAAATATTAACAGACATATTCTCATATATGTTTTTATAATATTAGTTTTTCCTTAAAATTAGTATTCACATATTAAAATAAAATGAATCCATTTTGTCATTCGATAGGGCATTTGGAAAGATGCCAATGAAAATCAGATTAATTCCGAAACATTTCTTACATTTAATTTATATTAAGCACATTTTAAATCTTAAATTCATTATGGATAATTAACATTAGTTTATTTCTCTTTATGACTCTTGATCCCTTTTAAAAAAAGAAAAGAGTAAAAATAAAAATCATTTCCAAATTTTCAACAGCAAGAGGAAAGGGCCCCATTGGCTATTGTCTCATATAGCTTTGTTTTAACAGTCCCATAATTTTCTAGGTCTTAATGTTTGATATAAGAGTTTGGAATCCCTGTTATCAATAATAAAAACAAAGGATTCCTATAGAAATTTACTGAGGCAGCCATTTTTTTGGTCTAAGCATCCATGTGCTGAAATATCTACAGAAAAGCTCATTCAAGCAGAAGTAGTATATACCCATGTGAAAGCTGTGTGTAGAGCAATAGCACTTAGACTTGTATACCGCTTCAGTGCTTTACAGCCCTTTCGAAGTGGTTTAGTGTCAGCATATTGCCCCCAATAATCTTGGTCTTCGTTTTACTGACTTTGGAAGGATGGAAGGCTGAGTCAACCTTGAACCGGTGAGATTTGAGCAGCCGAATTGCTAGCTGATGATCCTGTGTCCCACCAGATCACAATAGCTGGGTGGGCTGGATCTCCAAGAGCTATAGTTCAGCAACATTTGGAGGGCTATACTCCTACTGTAGCTAAGCATCATTACTTTCTAAGTGATTTCTTGCTCTTTTTTTTTTTAACCTGTTTGTTTAACAATAAGGATTTTGGCACATAAGATGTCGCTAAGTTATTTCTTTATATAACAAAATTCTAACATAAAAAGACCTGCTTGCTTGCTCGGCAGAATTTCAGATCTAATCAAACCTAAAGGGAGTTTTCAAATATTCTCTAAAAAATGCATAGGTTGAAACACAAAAGTGAACAAAATGAAATAAAGAACAAAACCCTAGTATTTTATACTACTGATCTGCAATTTTATTTTCCTAATCATTGCATTTGTGATCCTATCAAATCTATTTGTTTAACACTCACTTTTTTTTGGGAAAAGATTATGTTAGTAGACATTTATGGTGAAGAATTGAGTTTACGTGGCCTGTTTAGTTTTGTCTTCAGCAGCTAAACCAACGTTGCATCTTTTCTTCCTTCTGCTCTTGCTGCCTCTGCCTTGCCCATTCAATACGCATGCTCCTTGTTCAGATCCTGCCTCTCCTAAGAAATGCAGAGCTCGTTTTGGCCTCAACCAACAAATGGACTGGTGCGGCCCATGCAGGTGTGTATCAGGAACTTTCGCTTTGCAGCCTTGTTTCTTACCACAAAGGTGGTTGTACTCCGTTTTGATTTATCTCTCTTGCATCATTTCTATAGCTGCCTTTCCTAACGCTACTAATGGTGCTGCTTAGGCTTCCTCTCAATTTTCCACATGCTTCATTAGAGTGACCTACAGATGCTTTCTTAATGCTGAAAAGAAAAATTAGTAAAATATCTTGGCATATCTTGGGGGGGGCTTTTTTAACTAGAGTGTTACGCAGAAAAAGGATAAAAATGATAAACTATCAGAATACTTTTCAATGAATCAGCAACCAAAAACAATTGACATGCCCTTCCTTGCCAATTGCCAATCCAAACAGTATGGCTTCTATGGTCCTCCAAAGAGTCTCTCCTCTTCTTAGTAGTCCTTTAGGAAAAATGACTCCTGTTCCTTAAGAGTTTTGGTTAAGCAATGACATTCTTGGTGTTGGTTTCAATATTTACGTGTCAACAGCCCCCTACAATTAATTGCTTTAGTTTCTTATCCTGGCAAATGAAGCAATCTGTGGCTGAAGATAATATAAACATATTGTCCCCACTTTTTTTCTTCCAGAACAAACAGATCCAGACTGTTTTTAAAGTAATGGATGAAAGAAAAAAGGTGTAACATAGGGCTCTTCAAAAATGTGCTTGTAGCATGGACAGGACTTCCCAGTATTTATTTATTGGGAGCGGGTGGTGGGGGTGGGGGGTTGTAAGATTGCTAAGCAAAATATTCTGCAAATGTAATACAAACCTAATGGCTTCCATTTATGGTAAGAACAACAATAACAAAGAAGTCGTCTATAAACCAAAGTCTTTCTATGTGAGTGGCACTGTAACAGAAAAGAACAGAGCCTTCAAAGGCATTGAGTAGGGGCAACAATCCTTGTTCAGATCCCTCTTTTCCTATGTAAACCAGCACTGATAAGAGAATATCTACTTACCTCTCCTATGATAACAATGTTCTTATCTTGGTTTTATTTAGAACAGAGAACAATTTATAAAAGGGCCTATACTTTTCATACTCCTGACATCTTTATTATTGATGGCTCAGTCCTCCCCCCCCCACCTCCTCCCGAGAGCTACTTAGCCCTAGGGAACACCTTGGTGCTCTTTGGAAGCACCATGTCAGGATATTTATTCTAGATAAACATGGGTCAAAAATCCTGTTGTCTCAGTCTATCATGGTTCTACCCAATTTGTTGATTCAAACAATCGGTATCCTCCAATTAAATATGGAATGTTTACTTTGTTGATTGGTATAATTTATTTCAATGTTTATTGGGTGAAGGAATTCAATCCATAATAACTTCTGAAACTATGTGTAACAGTTGCATTGTGTCTACTTAGCCATCAGAACGCTTAACGTCTAGGGGAAAACAACTTCAATATTCATTCTGATTATTATTTGATATTAAATATTTATCTTTTATAAATGGTATCTATGTAGTATAAGTAAGCTAAAAATTGATTTCAAGACTAGAAACAATAACTAGGAACTAGTGAATGTCTCTAGCAATACAAATATGGGCACTCAACTTTTCTTTCTCAGTATATATTCACACGTCTTTCTCAGTACATATTTGTACTGATGTAAGAATTAACATATTGCTTGTAGTCAGCATTGCTTCCAGATTAACAAAAGTAGTTGAGCTGCGTCATTGAGCTAATCCCTTACCTCCTCCTCTTCTGAAATGCGATGCACAAACCATCCAAAAGGCAGCAGGACAGTGATAATATATAGATAGGCAGCATGGGTGCATCTTACTACAATTCAAATCCTTGGTTTATTCCCCCAAAATAATGATTCTACAAATTTTCAAATGTTGCATTTCCTTGAAGGTGTTTCACAGTGCAATAAAGATCTTCACAAGACAATTGTTCTATTTCAGTCTACTTTAGACTCCCTCTCTTCAGGCTCCCACAGAGCTAGAACGTAGGCTGAGAAGAATCTTTTTTGGCAAGATCTGTGAGAGAAGATGCCTTCTCAGCACATGGTATACATCTCCTGAAGCTCTGGAGCCGCATGCGGCTCTTTGGGCCTTCTGCTGTGGCTCCGTCGGGTGATCCTACCACCGGCTGGCCACAGCCCTTGCCCTCTCCTCCCTCCCCATCACTCTTGCCTGGCCCGAGAAGGTAAGGGCAACAGCGGGGGTTGGAGAAACAGCTGAAACTGATTCTCCGGCGCCTCACTCTTGCTGGAGCTTCTTCCAGCCATTGTTGGTGCCAGGCATGCCTTGGTCTCTTGCTCTCTGGTCCAAGACATTGGTCCAACCCAGCCGTAGCCGAAGCCGGCCTCGTTAACATGCAGGTTGGTGGGCGGGCTGGCTGGCTGGGAATGGGATCCAGGAGGACAGAAAGATCGGGTCCACAGCACCCAGCCATGACTTTAAAAAGTGCATGGGGACTTTGGCTGCCCAGAGGACGCTTTTAATGAAGGGAGGAGGAGCTGCCATCATCGCCGAATGCAGGAAGAAAAGAGTTTTGGCTTTCCTGCACAGCTCGGTCGGCTACTCTGAGCATGCAGTGGCAGCAGCGGGAGAAATCCCTGTTGCCGCCTCGTGATCCCAGCCAGGAGAGTATCCTGCTTGTGGGTGTGAGCATGCGCGTGCGCAAGATAGAGAGATGAGAGAGAGAAACAAATGAGAGAGAAGGGGAGAGGGACAGAAATGAGAGCTGGAGGGAGAGAAAGAGAGGAAAGAGAAACAAATGAGAAAGAGAGAGTAGGGGAGAGGGACAGAAATGAGAGCTGGAGGGACAG
>JANHFT010006254.1:0-17717 GCA_032467955.1 Pseudoxenodon macrops | reverse complement strand
CATGCCCACCCAGGTTTTGTGGCTCCCAGTGTTTTCTTTTCTGTGGAAAATGGGTCCAAATGGCTCTTCAAGTGTTTAAGTAGGCAGAATCAGCCAATGGTACCATTGGCTTACTTGTTTTTCTCAAAATGGTTGGCCAGGAGCATTCCCAAGCATGTGTCAGATAGATGTGAGGAACATTCACAGACTTAAGTGTTTAAAAGCTGGTCACTTTTATTGCAGCTCCAAAGAACTGTGTTGTGTTTGTCTAAAGCAATCTGTTTAGAAAACCTTTACATACCAATAGGGCCCAGATAGGCTGTCTGTGGTGTATGCTACAGAACTGCCTAGAACATACCCATCATATGGTTGCACCATTGATCTATTCTCCTAAACTGAAGACTTTCAGGCTACATAGCTAGAGATAATTTTGAAGTCGCATGGCAGAAAGTCCCATCAACTAATCCTCGGTGAAAAGGCTGAGAGAGCCCATCTCCCACAGCCTTTGCCCGCAAGTGGTTTGAGAGCACCTAAATCGCTTAATCAAGGTGAATTAGATGGCCTTTTCTGGTAAAAATTAATTTGTTTGTTTTCACAGTTCAAACATTAAATAAATCTTAATGGTTTGTCCAAACTGTATTGGAAATATGCAGAACTGCAATGGAAAATATAAAATTATAGTTTTGAAGTTAATATGATATCCTTTGTTAGTCAAGTGGTGCCTATCACCAATGAATTACAATTACTTCATACTCAAGAAGCAGAACTAAATAAAGAAAACCCAATTAAACGACTGGCTCAAAAGCTTTATACTTATTTATTGGGAATTATCTGAATCTACATACCTCTGGGGAGGGAGCTTGCTTTCAGTAATCACTTGGACATCAATAACCAGAACTAAACATTTTTGATAACTTTTGATCTGTTTTGCACATTGGCTTGGAGAAATTTTAGCAGTTTTACAGTTACACCTCCATCTAGTGGTAAAAAATACAAGTTGACAATAAGGTGTTTTTTTTTTATTCTTCTTACAAAAACTTGAGTAATAGTTGTTAAGAACGAATGTTTTTTATTCTAAATCCTTGTTCCTTAGACACTATACTTGTATTAAATGCTATATAATGCTTTCATTTTTAAATATATGACCCTGTAAATTCACCCTTTATTTACAGATAACTCTCTTCACTGTTCTTAGGAGGAAAAAGAAGTGCATTCGGTACCTACAAGGAAAAGGACACTGCTCCAGCCCAGTTTCTTCCAATGGAAGTACTATAGATTCCCCTCCCTCCCCTTTGGATGTGCTCCAGAGTACATCCCCTGCTTTTATTCCAAACAAGCTCGCTGCTCCTGCTGATCTTATACACCAAAACCAAGCCAATCCTTCTTTACCTGCACATCTCAAAACTGCTACAAGCACATCAGGACTTCCTTCTAATAAATGTTCAACAATGCCTCATAAATCCATAGTGCCAGGTGAATCCTCAGAGCACAATATGGTATCATTAGGAACATAGTACTAATGTTGTAACAAGACACACAGATTCATCAGGCACTTTGCTGATTGGTTCTGCTGCATACAGAAACTACAGAGACAACTTCAGCCTGCCATCAAATGGTATAGTCTTAGTCAGTCAAAAGCCAAATCAGAAAACAACAACACTGCAGCACTAAGTCTAAGTAAGGACATCAACAGTTTCTTTGAAAAGTATGAAGATAAACTTAATTCTGGTCAGTAACTGAATTATTTGATCTCTTTTCCAATTGAGATAAAAACAAAACACACTGATCTAATTGCAGATGAGAGGTGCTATAAACGTTAAGGCATTTATTAAACTATTATAGTTAAAGTCCTGAGGTTCAGCCATCCAATAGATATTATAAATTACAAAAGCAGTTGTTGAATGACAAGCTCAATCAAATGTTTCACAGAAAAAGTATAAAGCCGCTTGTAAGAAACTAAAATATTTAATTATGCCTCATCTTTGGGATCAAGGGTGGATTGCATTAACAAATGTTTATTCCAGCAGCTTTATTAGATGATGAAATAGGACAAAACACTGGCTGTGAAAGTCTATCTAGTATTCCAGACATCACAATTTTTCAGCTATAAAGGTTTTTTATGCTGTCTACTGTAAAATATGCAAAACTCAAAAATACTTATTTTTTATAATTTACCGTACTTTTGCTATGTAATCAATGGGAAATAAGAAAAGGATATAAGCTGTGCCTCTAATCACTAAAAAATTACTCTGCAGTCTTTGTGGCTTTTTAAAACCTTGCCAAGATTTACCCACCATCTATTTCAAGCCAATTGTGATAGCGCACTCTGCCTGTATAGAATCATTTCTGCAATTGCAGTATTGAAGCCTAGTCATATTCCTCATTCTCTCTATCTCTTTTGCCCATTCTCCAGGGAAGATATTTATTTGAAAGTTATATGCTTCCCCAGAGCCCAATTCATTTACAGTGCTAAGCAAAGTTGATTGCTTTGAACTTTAAACACAGAATCAACACAGATGGTCTCTTTCTGGTGCTTACTTTAGGGATGATATTTTTTCTCAGAAGACAAACAGTCCAGATGTGGGTTCTGAATTTTCCTACTGCAGGGTCGCGCCTTGAGTGCACGCGCAAAGCGCACAAGCACATGGCAAAAACTAGCTTCTGCGCATGCACAGAAATAAAACCCAAGATGGCAGTGTCCACAGAGCCACCGACAGAACCGGCTCCGTAACATCACCACGGAGTTACTACCTACTCTATAGAACCAGATAGAACTGGCAGAAACCCACTTCTGATAGTCAACATTGAAACCAATTCCAAGATATTGAGATAATAGTGGACAAAGGATAGGAAAATTCATAATGTGGAGTAACTGAAATGGGTGAGTCACTTAATTACAATGGTATTTCAACAAACCTTATATTAACTTTTCTGGGAGTAAAGGAAGGTTGCAAAATCACAGTCCTGAAGAGTTTGCAACTCTTAACTTTATGGACTTGAAACTAAACCACCTGAAAGGACCTCATTTTCAGCAAGATTAGAAAAAGACTGTAATGCTGACAGGTTAAATTTGAAAATAAAGAGTATGCTGACCGTAAATGAATCAAAGATAGAATTGCAAGTTGATCCTCCTAATATTTGCATGATGTTCTCATTCAAGTATCTTAGGAACGCAAGGGAAATGAGAAGAAAAGTGATTCCTAATCTGAATTTCTGAATTAGAAATTCATTAAACCAATGAAATCTCATTACATCAAGAGTAGATAAGCCAGAATCTCTCAGCCACTTTTTTCAGCCATCTGACTTAACCATCCAATATAATAGTATGACTGCTAAGAACAGCTGGTAATATTTCCCTCCAACTTTAGGGCCAAAAAATGTAGTATAAATCCTAACAATTCAGCTTCAAAAATCCCAGCCCACATACATATATATTACTTTATTTTACTTTATTTGTGCCTTTGAGTTAGCTTTGATCTACAAAACTACACAAACAACTCCATGTAGTTTTCTTGGGAACAATTTTCAGAAGTGGTTTGCCATTGCCTTCATCCTAGGGCTGAGAGAATGTGACTTACACAAAATCAGTTGATTTTGTCTCCAGTAGGACTAGAACAGAATCACCCAGCTTCCAGCCAGTGCCTTGAGCCACACATGAAATTGTCCTCCATTAAAACCTTTAGTAACCCAAGGAAAACTAGGAGTGCCTTTTGGCATCAGAAGGTTGCCCAAACTTGATTTCAAGTCTATGCAAGTGTGCTTCCCCAAGAATATCATTTTGAAATTTTATTCTTTAAAATGCTATACTTGATTTCTTCTTCCAGAAAGGCTCACCCAATTGACAGCTCAGAGGATCTCTGAAATTAGTGAAAGCCTCCTGATCCCAATATAAGCATATCTCCTAAAGAGGCACTTCTGCATTTGCACCTACAATCAGATGAGTACATAACTAGATATGCAAAAATGGAACTGAATTAACTATTCAATATTGATCAGCATGATTATCATTTATGTAACTGGGAAGATAAGCTATTTTAGTTAAGACTAGAGCAATCACAAGAATTAATTTAGAAAAATTTAAAAACAATCAAGATTCCAAAAATGCAAGTATCACTTAAATACCAAAAAGAGATGCTTAAAAATGCTGTATTAAATTTTCTGTATTTTATCTTCCCTCGCTGTGTAAAATGAAAGCTTTTATCATGGTGTTTTACTCACGACTTAAATGTACACACAGCAAGTGCAATTTTAATGCCATTATTTGCTTTTCTGAAGAGACTGAATGTACCATGTCATGGAAATTTAACTTTAATAAGCCACACAAAACTCTCTGTATGTATGTAGCAGGGGAAAATTTCTTTCATTTGTACAATTATCACCTGGAGTTGTTTTGTCTTTTTTTTAATCTTGAATTTTTTGCTTGTTTAAAATTTGTTTATGGCTTTATAAATAAAAGTGATCTACCAGATTGTCCATTCAAAAATGGGTAACTGGGGACTATAATCCTATAAACAATGTTATATTTTTGTGTATATTTCTATATTACAACAATATGTGTACATGACATAGTTTATGAAGAAACCAATGAGCCACAATAATTTTAGATTCATCAAGCAGTAAAATTTAAAATGAACATTTAGCACTTTATCTAAGAGTGTTAAAATGACTTTATTCTTAAAGACAGTGTGCATTAACTGCAATCAAAACTTCAATCAACACCAGCTGCTTAAGTGCATAAATCAATAAGCTAGATCTAGATAGCCACTTGTAGACAAAGGCAATGAAAACCGGCCAGTCTACCTATTCTCTTTATAATTTCTTTATTTTCTTCCTACAAAAAATTCTGTTTCAGGGCAGGGGTCTCTCTCAGGTGTATGGTTATAGCAGTTGAGAGAAATTGCAATTATGTTAAATCTAATAAAGGCACTGTAGGTGCAACGTACAGGTGTTGCTTTCTGATTTTGTGTGAGCTCCCCTCTTATTCACTATACATGTACAATGGTATATCAGCTGTAATCTTCATCTGAGTGACGTACATGACGTAAATATGTATCCCAACTATTTTAATGTGACATTTCACTAATTTATATTATTCAATGCTCAGAGTGGTTCCTACAGTTACAACTGTGCCTCCCCAAATGAGTCTGTAACAGCCATCAAAGAGAAAGGGCCCAGTTGCATTTGTCATATGGCTAAAGCAGATTGTGTCTCATTTTTGCATCGGCCATTATTAGAAGGCAAATGCACCTTCAAGTCAATGTTGACACCTGGACTGCAATTTTCTTGGTAAGATGTTCTGAAGTATTTTGCTGTGATTTTCTTTGTAGAGCTGAAATAACCTGACTGGTCCAAAGTCACCCACCTAGTTTCATACCAAAGATAGAACTAGAATAGTTTACATATCATATAGTTTACACCCTGGTGTCTTGACCACTACTGTATGTAAAACTGATTCTTTTGCTAGAAAAAGCATGACGGGTAAAAACAGCTCACAGCTTCAATCTCAAACTGTCTACTATGGACCTCACCCCATTCTTAACAGGTTCATAAAGGAGGGGTGCTTACTGTCCCCATTTATCTATATTTACTTCCTTTGTTCATGTTTATGTTCATACCTATTGTTATCTTGTACATTTTTGACAAACAAACAAATTAATTAAATAAGTAAATAAAACAGCCTGAGCTTTCCCTTAAGATTAAAAGAAAAATACTATCTTGGGAGACTGTCCCTAACTTTTCTTCAGGTCAAGGGAGTGAAACAAAGTAGGTGAACAGCTGTTCCTCATTGATGAAAAAGAGGAATTTGCCAAACTGCATACTGTGAGATGACAGTCAGCCACACTGCTTTGATCTGAGTTCAGACAGCAATGTAGATAGAAGGAACCAGCATAATTATGAACAGAACTAAGTTTCTGAAGCTGTAAGACAAACAATATACATATGCCAAATTTCCAGACAAGTGCTAATTCCTATCAAGGCAATAGCTCCAATTCTCCTTACTACTTGTTCCGTTATAACAGCTGAACAATGAGAATGGCTGAAAAGTCATGGGGATTTGTATTACCTTTTTTTAACAATAGAGCATTGCTATCCTCTCAAGACAGATTCCAATGCTACACCTGGGCTTAGTAGGCTGCCAAAGTGTGTTCCGAGACAGTACCTTGAAAACGGCAGTATATGTATACAAAGGTAAAACATTTAAGGCACACTGAGGTAGAAATAGCAGTGGATGGATTGGAATTGAGACTTTGTTCAGAAAGTAAGATTCCATTGCTATGACGTTTTTGATTTTTTCATTACCCTTGCATCTAATTCTGACATGTTAAAAAGAAACAAATTCTAAAACTCCATTACTCATTTTATCAGTAGATTTTTCAACTGAAACTTATAGTGGTGTGTGAACTATTTTGTAGGAAACCCACTTATTTTTATAATATTAAAATATTATTGGCAATTAATCTTTTTGGCAACCATTTTATTGAAAAATATCTTTATTACTTCTGCTATTGACCAAATTTGTGAAGTTGGCCAGTATGTGCACTTTGTTATGCACAGTTAAATGTTTAAATTCTTTATTGTACATTAAATGCTTAAGTTCATCACGGATCTTTAAATTTTTAACTTTTATTCTATCTAGTGTTCATACAGAAATGGGATGTGCTTATTACAATTGTTTATAACATCTCTCTCCTCCAACCCCTAAACAGAATCACAAAAAATGAAAACATTACTAACCTACTGGCAAGTGTTATGAGCTTAAATAATACATCAATATCACCACTCAGCATGCAGTGACAAATCACTGCAATCTGATGTCTTGTTTCTGATAGCTATAAGGAAATACTAAAACAGACATTAACTGTCCAAGAAATTGTTTTTAGAAATTATTTTTGATCAAATGCTGAAAATTTTATTGGTTTACATACTAAATACTATGCTTCTTTACAGAAACTACAAGTATTTAGCCGGAAAAGAGCTCTAACTGCCCAGGTGCTACCAAGGTCAAACCTATATGAGTTTAGAATGGTAGGTATCAAGCAGAGCTAATTTGCTTTAGTTTTAACAATGTCACTACTACGAAAGATGTAGAATGGAAGGATCCCAAAACAATTATTCCAACTTGTTTTTCAAAACATTTTGTGGCTCTTACTCCATGAATAAAAGTAGACTTCACCGATTCAGTTTCAGAAAACTTTTGCAAGTAATTTTATTTACAAGGTCAGAGACTTCTGAATTCTGACATGCTGAGGATTTTAATGTGACAGTGAAACATTCAGAAGCATGTAAGGTCTAGTTTGCAGTGCTAATTGCCATACAGAACTTGCATGGAGTTTAGTTTTATTTAGAGAAGAGGAAAAATAAGGAAATCAGATTACACTGATTAAACCATAAAATTTAAATCTATATTCAAACATTACACATGCAAAGAGAACACCACCAGACTAGTACAACTTCATTTGCTGCTGCATTTGTCTAATATTAACAATTATAAACAGAGCAGTGCAACTGATATTTGGAACAATCCTTACAGTGTTGTTAGGTATCAGGCACAAAGCTTCACTTCTCTTCACACCACTGGTTTTCTTTGCGTACCTAAAAATAAAAATGAACCTTACAATTACACCTGTAGATATTTACCTGTAAATTAATAGCAACCCTGTGATTCAAATTATTTCCCCACTTAACATGGCGAACTCATTCTGCCAACAGAAAATCAAAGATGGGTAAAAATCTGGGGTGAAGAAATGAGTTTTATTAGCTCGATTACTGGTTGCAGGACATTAGCAGTTATTTTTAACATGCTAAATGATCCACTGAAATCAAATGGATAAATGGTAGGATTTGTGTCTAAAAATTTTCTTTGCAGTCTCAACAATTATAGTGATAGTATTAAAAAGAATGATAAACAATAACACAGTGATTCTTTAGTAGAGAATTGGATGCAAGTCCTTCTAATTGGAATCTAATAATAGCAAGACTGAAACTATAAACTTAGGTAACTGCTAAGTGTTTTGCTCAACAGTGCCACTCAGAGGCCATGCATATGGTACTGTAGTCTAAACATCTGGATTGTCAGGCAACCTACTCTAACTCATCTTTAATCAGCAATAAATAAAATAATAATAAAATATTTTGCAAGGCATCTCCTTTATCTCTGATTTTTTTTCTTGCTAACATTTTTCCATAAAATGCTTTCTTTCTTTCTTTCTCTCTCTCTCTCACACCGCCCTATAATTAGCAGCAACTACTGGAGTAAAATCCGCAGGGATTCCTGTACTAGCAATGTCCTTGCAGAAATTTTGCTTATTCTGCCTTCTTTGTCTTGGTATCAGAGAGACTAGGTGAATTATTCTGCATAGAATATCTTGTCTTGGAAGGGACAAGTCCCTAAGTGATGACGGCCAAGGGAAAAAACTTAAGAGGTGCTAAGTTCTATGTCTAGAAGGGGCGTTGTTGGTCTTACCTGATATGCTCCTTCTCGTAGGGTGGAGATAGCATCCAGGAATGGGTTGTCCTCCTCATGTCAGCCTGTAGGACTGAGTCTTTCAAAGGTTTGTAACCAACCTCCGTTGCTAGGTTACCCAGCTTTTGCTAAGGCCGAAAAGAGACTCAACGTGTGTTGCCGTTGAAATGAAGTAGGAGTGGTAACAGTATGGAAAGAGAGGAGGAAGAACCAGGGACCCTACAGACTTGGGTGGGGATGGATATGGATACTATCTCCACCCTATGAGAAGGAGAGTATCAGCTAAAACCAACGCCCCTTCTCCATAGAGGGTGGAGCTAGCATCCAGGCATGGGACATACGAAAGCCGTGTGTCCGAGGGCAGCCAAGCCCTGGTTCAGACCATGAAGGATTAGACCTGGTGGACCCTTTGCAGCACCTTGCGACCAAAAGCCGCGTCCACGGAGGCGAAGATGTCAAGCTTGTAGTATTGTATAAATGGCGAGGGCGAGGTCCAGGTAGCCACTCTGCACACTTCCTCGATGGAGGCTTGGATAGCCCATGCCGCTGTCGCCGCCGCACTGCGGGTGGAATGAGCAGTCAGTCCCAGTGGTCGTGGAGAGGACGACAGGTCATAGGCCCTCGCTATGGTACCTCTGATCCAACGCCCAATGGTTGATGGCTGCACTTTGTGGCCCAATGTGGGCGGAAGAAAGGAGACAAACAGGGATTCCGTCTTGCGAATGGAAGCCGTCCTGCGGATGTAAAGCCGGAGGGCCCTGCGAACATCTAGGGTGTGCCATTGACATTCCAGGTGATGTGCAGGGTTAGGACAGAAGTTAGGAAGGACGAGCTCCTGGGCTCTGTGAAACCAGGAGTTGACCTTTGGAATAAAGGAAGGGTCCAGCCGAAGTACCACCCTGTCCAAGTGGAAAATGCAAAGGTCCTTCCGGACGGAGAGCTGCCATCTCCAAAATCCTTCTGGCGGAAGTCACCGCCACCAGGAAAGCCACTTTGCAAGTGAGATTGCGTAGAGAAGAATCGCGTAAAAGTTCATAAGGCCCCTTAGTCAATGAGGTGAGGACCTTAGTCAGATCCCACGTCAGGTATCTGTGAACAATCGGTAGACAGATGTTTGTGGCCCCTCGGAGGAACCTCCCCACCGTGGGGTGGTGAGCCACAGACTCAAGAGCTCCACATGATAACACGGAGGACAGAGCCACCACCTGCCATCTAATAGTGGTAGGCGTCAATCCTTTGTCCAACCTGTCCTGAAGGAAGTCAATAACGTTGCCAATGGGCAGCTGGACTGGGGAGCATCTGGTGCGTGAGCACCAGGCACAGAACACTTTCCAGGTTGCCGAGTAGATGTGTTCCGTAGAGAGCCGCCTCAAAGCCTGAATGGTTGTCATGGCCCTGGCTGATACATTTTGGTGTCTTAGAACAACCTGCTTAAGCGCCAGGTGGTCAGTTGGAGCCACTGGGGGTCCGGATGTTGCAAAGTCCCCTGGCTGAGCAGTGACGGGGTGAGCGGTATCCTTCATGGGTCGGATGTTGACAAGGCTTTCAGGTCCGCGAACCAGGGTCTCTGGGGCCAATGAGGAGCCAGGAGGATGACTTCTGCCCTCTCCTCCAGGATCTTGGTGATGACCCTGGGAAGGAGTGGCAGAAGCGGAAAGGCGTAAAGAAGGCCTGGAGGCCACTTGAAACGCAGGGCATTGGTGCCCTCCGCAACCTTGGACTGGAATCTGGAGAGGAATCTCGGAATTTGTGCATTCTCCAGGGTGGCGAAGAGGTCGATCAACGGAGGGCTGAATCTGTCAGTGAGTTGTTGGAATATGGATGGAAGGAGACGCCACTCTGGTCCACAGTCGACCGGCTGAGCCAATCAACCTGTGTTGGATACCTTGGAGATGTGCTCTGCCGAGAGGGACAGAAGATGACATTCTGCCCACAGTCCCAGTCTCATGGTGTTATAGATATACATGAAATCATCTTCCCCAGAAGCATGGACAACAAATTTAAGGGGATCCGTCGTTAACGTTGGATGTTGGAAACCAGTTGACAGATACTATCCTGATGCTCCTGAGATACATACTCTCTACACTTTCAGTGTAGTTTCAGTGGATCACAACGGTACCTAAGTGGGCAGGGAAAATGTGGCTCTTTGCCTCTTTGCCCTCTTAATGGAAAAGCCAAGGTAAGTAAGAGTGGTTATGGTCAGCCGGACATCCTGTTCCACTTTGTGTCTAGATGGGGCCTGGACCAGGATATCATCCAGATAACACTGGAGACGGACCGGCAAGGTCCGGAGATGTGCTGCGACCACTGCCAGTATCTTAGTAAAGACCCTAGGGGCGGAGGATAGACCAAACGGAAGAGCAGTATATTGATAGTGCACACCTGCATAGGCAAATCTGAGGTATTGGCGATGGTACGGCCGAATCGGGATGTGCAGGTATGCCTCAGTAAGGTCTATGGATGCTAGGAAGTCCCCCCGCCTGACACTGCTCAGGATCGTTGCAAGGGAGTGCATCAAAAGCCGCCGGTAACGAATATGATGGTTTAAGTGTTTAAGGTCCAGAATAGCTCTCCACCCACCCAAGGATTTGGGGACCACAAAGAGGATAGAGTAGAACCTTTGCCCAGTTTGGTCCTTAGGGACTAGTTGGATGGCTCGAATTTGTAAGAGATGTTGGCTGGCCGAATTCATGAGAAGCCTCCTGGCCGGGTTCTGGGACAATGGGCAATGTATGAAAAATGGAAGGGTGGAGAGCAGTTCTAGGGAGAGACCCTTTCGGACAGTCTTCCGGACCCACGCGTCCAAAGTGATCTCCTCCCAGCAGTGGGCATACAGGGTTAGGCGCCCCCCGATGGATGGTTCAAGGGTGGTTTTATCTGGGGCGTCTGAATGGTCGCCCCCCTCCCCCACGAAAGGGCCGCTTATATTGTCTGCCCCTGGACTGTCTATCATGCCCCTGCCTTTGCCAGGGCCTGTACTGACCTTGGGGCCGGGGAAACCCGGGCGCCTGGTCTGGGGTTTAAAAGGATTGCTGCTGATAGGGCGCGGTTCAATAGGGACTCCTCCAGGAGAAGGTGGGCAGTATCTTTCTTTTATCTTTGGTCTCGATAAGAATCGGGTCTAAGGCTTCTCCAAAGAGGTGCTGGCCCTTGTACTGTGTGGAAGCAAGTCGCCACTTGTGGCGGGTATCCACCCGCCAGGACCGAAGCCAGTGTATATGGCGGCCGACTACCGACGAACCAATAGCCCGGGAGGTGAACCGTGCCGCCTGAAGGGTGGCGTCCGCTGTGAATTGAGTCAGCCAGGAGCTTGTTGATGTCCTGGTCAGCCCAAGTGTCCAAGGCCGGGAGATTGTCTGGTAGTTGCTGAAGCCAGAGCAGTGATGTGTGGGTGAAGAAGGAAGCGGTTGTGGATGCTCGAACCGCCCAAGCCGCTGCTTGATATGTTTTCAGAAGGGCCTGTTCCGTCCTTCTGTCCTCCGTCTTCAGAAGTTCTGCTGAATCGCCCAGCATGGTGTTAGAAGAATGAATGACTGCCACTGGAGCATCGATCATGGGGGGCTGATTTTTTTTTGTCAGTGCTAGAAGGCATAGGTCCTGAGATAGGGTTGGTCCACTGGCGTTGGATCGCATCTTGAAAAAGTTGAAGAAACGGAATCACATCCAGCTCGAGGGTCGATTCCACGAAATGGGGAACAGGTTGCGACCGCGTCGAACTCACAGGTGTGGGAACTGGTCCCAGATTGGCCAAGGCCTTGGCTTTGAAAAGAAGTGATTTAAACAGGGCCGGGTGGAACAAGGTAGATACTGTGGAAGGATCAGAGGACATTCCCTCATCTTCAGAGAGGTCAAGTTCCCTCTGTTCCCTTTCCCGATAAGTTCACCGAAGAGTCAGTAGAATTGTCAGGGGAAGAACAAGCGTGAGTTCTGGTTGTTTCCCTAACGACTTGGTCCACCCGCACCCCAGGGAGGGTGGAGCTATCAGCTTGGGCCCGAGATGGTCTGCCCATTTGCTTGAGCCCCTATGCAATCCCCTTCTGGATCGACTGTGCTATTACAGCCTGCATGTGGGCAGTCATAGATGGGCCCTCCGTACCCAACCCGGCGTTGGGGTCCTCTACTAAGGGGGGGCCTGGCACCGGAGCGCTCTGGTTACCAGGAGCGGCCGATAGAGCTGATGTATCCCTTCCCCAGAGCTGTGATTGATCGATATTGATGCTATGATGATCCAGAGAAATTTGGTCAGATGCCTCCCCTTGAGGGGAAGGGGTGTTTTCCCCAGCAGGAAGTGGTGTGTGGGTGGGCCTCTGGGCTGCCTTGGAGGACTGGGCGCAGATCTTTTCAAGTGCCCTGTCCCTGCGATGTTTGTCGCGTTGAGCTGCCTTGGAGTGTTGGGCCTGTAACCCTGCTTGCAGGTCCTGTGGCCTTTGGATGTACTGGGAGCATCATCTGGACTGGGAGAACCCCTGGAACCACTGTCCTTATGACTGCTCTTTTTCCCCATGTTGAGGGAATCAATGGACAAGGTACACGGAACAATTCCCGGCAGCAGGGAATAATTCTAGCCTGATTAGTATACTTGTCTGCAAATATGATTTAAAAAAAAAAGATTTATGTTAATGCCTGCCTAAGGAGGCAGCCTGCTATGTCCTGTTGCAATTGAGAGAGTCGTACCTCGACATCTATGCGGTTAAAAATGGCGGCAGTAAAGAAGGGCATTCAGACTAAACAGGCAGAGAGGACAAATCTCCCTTAATGCCTGTGCCCAGTGGAGGACAATCGCGACTCTGGTCAGCAGTTGAGGCTAACGTTGCAATCAGTCAATTGTAACTGGAAAGATGAGAGATCGCTCAGCCAGTTAAAAGTGGCAACCGCCAATTTCAAAGTTTGAGGCAAGAGGACGCACGGTTGATTAAAAAGGCGCCCAATGCTCATCCAATCAAAATGGCGCCCGACTTCGAAAGGCGCACGAGGGCTTTGAATAAGGTGGCCTCTCGTTGCTCTTCTTGTCCGGCGGATGAGGAGTGTGGTGCTCCGATGGCCTGCTGGACACAGCAGGTTTGGCTGGGAGACTGAGTCCGGGTGTCTACCAACGCCGGAAGCATCCAGGAGTGAGCTAAAGTAAAAACTCACTGCGATGAAGGAAGAAATGGAATAGAAATCTCTATAGAAGAGGGAGCTGGCAAACACACATCTGTCCTAGTCTAAGGAATGAGTGAAAGCTGGGTAACCTAGCAATGGGGGCGGGTTACAAACCTTTGAAAGACTCAGTCCTATAGGCTGATAGGACATGGACAACCCATGCCTGGATGCTAGCTCCACCCTCTATGGATAATAACTATTTGATTTGCATATGTAAAAAAGCTGTCTTTGTATATACTGTAGTTCTAAATCTCCCTAATGAAAGAATAGCAGTAGTGTATTAATACAAACATACAGTAAGCTAGCTTGCCTAAAACTTCTTTTCCCATACATGAATGATAGCAAAGCCAGTCAATGGGACAAATTAGAGCACAGATTTATTTTATCCATCATTTGATTTTAATTATATGAAGGCTAAATTGCCAAATAAGCATTTGTTGTCTATAAAAACAAATAGTTTAGAGTCTTACTGCAACACCAGCTTCACAACAAACTATGTACGTATACATTAATCAACAGAAAGCAACTACTGTATGTTAGCCTACAGAAGCTAAAATAGTTGTAGGATTAAATAGTAAATAAATTTTGTTTTAAGTAAAAGGGCTTGACATACCTGGGCTTCCTCCTCCTCAGTGAAGTCATTTTTAATATTGAAAGTCTTGCGGATTTCTTCTGGTGTTTTTCCTTTAATCATATTTGCAACAGTCTTGCATGTCACATCCAGTAAGCCTTTGATGTCTAAGTAGTTTGCAGCCTTTACAGAAAGCAACAGATTTTTAAAAATTCTGCAAATCAGTGCTCCATTATATAACAGTACACATTATATTTCTAGCAGTAATTATACACAATAGCAACTAATGATAAATGAAATTAAGTCTGGTGTAACTATTTACTTCCTCCACCTAGAAATATTATTGTTAATAGGAATAACAAGCCTTTCTCCCATTTACAGACTTTGTAAGGGCTTCCAGTCAAAATTTCACAGTGCTGTTATGAATTCTGTACTTTGGAACACATATTACATAAGACACAATATATCAGGTTTTCATTGTTCAACTAGTTTTGCTGAGTTTTCAAAAAGCAGCAACAACTACAAACCAGTAAACATATGTACTTTCTCTTGTTTAAACTACTGAGATAAACTAAGCAAAAATGCAGCCTTGAGTGCTGTCGGCACAGTTAATTATACATGCTTTAAGTCGGAGTCCCCAGTCCCCCAGTCCATGGACTAGCACCCAGCTGCAGCATGCCAAAAACTGGGCAGTGCAAACAAGTGAAGACCCATCCACAGGATGCATCACACAAAACCACATTCCCCACTGGTCCGCAGAAAAACTGGTCTCCACTGAACTGGTCTCTGCTGCCCAAAAGGTGGGTGGGTGTGCTGCTTTAAATTATGTTCATTTACTGAGCTGCTTGCGTTATCTATCTCTGCATCTTTACAATCATGATGCTTACTTTGACATTTGATATTTTAGATTTTAGGGCATTTTGCTTAACCCAACTGCAAAGTATTTATGACATTAAAATACACACACACTCTATTATACTCCAATATTTCATTAGTCTATAAGTATCAGTGAAGCAGGATATACTAGACCAACTTACCAGGATGAGTTCAAAGAGAGTTCCTTGGTCTACTTTGAGAAATTCTTGATCCCACACAGGGATATCATCTGTTCGTTTCTCTTTGTTCTCATCATCCTCAGGAGGAGGAGGATCATCTTTATGATGGGTACACCACTGAATCACCTTTGGAAATTGAAATATGTTATGGAAAAGCTTTATAAAAATTTGTTTTGTTTTCTATTGCACCAAACTAATGCTCTACTAGCATCCACAAACCTTTTGTATAAACATTGCTTAGCACAATACTGCAAACATAATGTATGGGTTTAAACAAAAGGTTGTACCATTTTCAATCTTTCAGAGATAGAAAAGTAGAAAATATGAATCATATTTTACATATTTCTTATATACTTTATTGTTCTGAATTCCAGGACTAATTATGCTGATACAAAGGATTTACAGAAAAATATTCAGAAAAATAAAATAAAACAGTAAAAATGATGAACAGAAATGTTCCTAGCTAAAATAGTTTGGTTTAGCTACTTCCTAGAAAAATACTTTCAACTGTGGAAAATTATTTTCAATAATGTAAAAATAATGCAAATTTCTATTTTGTTATGTCTAAAAATATAGAAAGACTAGGTTAAAGATAAACCCTTTAACAATTTGTCAGGATATTGCACTGATATTAACTATATAATCAAATATTTTGTTTTTCTACAACTATCTTCCAGCACAGAAACCACTGACTATAAACTACTCTTTAAAAAATTAAGTCTAATTTAAAACAGTTAAAAAGTACAAAGTTAAAAATAATCTGCCTAAAAGTAAACCAAACCGAAACAATATAATCAGAATAAAAATTGTATTAATGCAAGTGATAGAAGAAATGGCACAAAATGGACAACAAAAACAGCACAAAATGGACAACAAAATGCATGCCAGAATGCTGCCATATTTGCACTAACTGCAACTTCCAAAGATTCAAGGTCAGTCTCATGTGAAGCGCACTGCAGCAATCTATACAAGAAATGTTTTAATCACTCTTAGTATCAACATAAACAAACTTGCATTTTCCAGAAATGGTATAGAATGGCAAAGCTAGACAATGGCATTCTTGACCAGAGAATTGTCCTTCCAAAAGCAAAGAGGGATACAAAAGCATGCCAATTAAATAAACTAATCCTTTTAAAGGAGTCAGCTCCAAAAAGATGAACAAGCCTAATTTTTGCATGAGGAATTGTTTAATTATTGATTGATCGAAGTAATCTATCTTTCAAAATCTAAGTAGCTCACAGAAAATATTCAGTAATATACAACGTTATCATAAAACACATGTACAATAGAATAGAATAGAATAGAATTCTTTATTGGCTAAGTGTGATTGGACACACAAGGAATTTGTCTTTGGTGCATACGTAAGTAAGCCAATAGTTAGAACTTAACTAATATTAAATACTATAGTCTATTGTTCTATGGAAACAACTATTGGATGAATGTCAATAATAAACTGCATAGTGTGGGGAAAAAACTCAACCAAAGATGGCCTCCTAGCTTTAGCATTTAACGTTGTACAGAAATTCAAGATCTTTAGTTAATCATGACATCATGCACAAGAAAATCTGTTTAATTTGATCCCATCACAATCTCACAAATCATGTTTTGCAGTATCACAATAAAACAACAGAATTAAAACAATCTATAATCCAAATTATAAAATCAAAGGACAGAAAACAAGAGGTGCAGATGCTGTCTCTGAAAAAGCTCCATTTTTAATACAGTAGCTTTTTAAAAGGTACCAGAGAAGGCCAGTCTAATTTCAATGGGAAGCTCATTCCATTTTACAGATACTTCTGTGAAGCAGCACTTTCTAGCTTCAGGTCTCCTAATATCCCAGAAATGTGAGACAAGGAGCACCTCTTCCATGTTATAACAGGGCAGGCTGAATCTGACTGAACAACACAGTTTTCAAGGTACCCAGGTGCCAAGCCAGGGAGGATTCTATAATTAACACCAGCATTTTTACTCTGCAGTATAGATGTCCCAAATGAATAGGTCTCTGCAGCAAAAACAAGAATATACCTATAAATTTAAAATTATAATCCAGCCAATAATTTTTAGACAGAACTGCCTTCCCCAAGTATCAGATATACTAGTTCTCAATATAAAAATTAGCTTAGAACATATTTATATTAAGCAACCAGATTGTTTGAAAATTCTGTATTTCGTTAAAATAGTATTACCTTTTTTAGTATAGCTGCATTAACATTTGGAAGAGGAACAGGATCATCATCTCCTTCGTCATCCATTCCCAAGTCTAAGAAGGAAAACAAGCAATGAAAAATATATTAGCAGCCATTTTACTAATACAACAATTAAACCAATCTAACAATTTCCAAAAAACATTGCTATTTTTCTCTGTAAAGATATATGAATAAACAGTTTCTACTATTAGTAAAGTAGATTATTTGGTGCTCTCTGGGAGCTTGCTTGTTTTCTTGCAAATGTTTAATTACCCTAACTATGTAACATCATCAGGATTAGCACTCATGATGTTATCTAG
>JANHFT010006253.1:14223-26397 GCA_032467955.1 Pseudoxenodon macrops | reverse complement strand
TGGGGCTACATTAGGTGTATAAGATGCACCCACATTTTCACCCTCTTTTTGGGGGTAAAAAGGTGCGTCTTATACTCAGAAAAATATGGTACATACCTTGCTGTGAATAAAGACAAACTAACTCTACAACTTGTCATCTCTTTTCTGCCAAACAGCAAAACTGCATTTCATTCAGTGAGGAATATAATTCTGCATACATTATTCCAAACCTTAGAATGCTGTCTGAAAGACCCTTGATCTCCTTAAAATAATTGGTGGATTTCTGGGGAGTAATTCCCATTCATGTGCTTCCCAGGGTCAAGCAAGAGTCTGGAACTACCTCTTCAAAGATCTTTTAAATGGATTGAACTATCATAAGACTGCTAGGGTCTGACAGAGCAGTTCCTGCTGTTCCTGTAGGGCCACTCTATGAAAATGATGGCAAGTTATGTACATTTTTCCTCCAAATCCACTCACAGGGCTATATTGAGCAGCCATTCAAATTTTATCTAACATAGATAAGGGCTCTACTTGCAGGCCTAGATGGACTTTGTCTTTCATTTTATGAGCATCTATCCTTTTCCAAATAATAAACCATTTGCCTACTTATCTGTAAATAGAGTTCTTCAGGTTATCATTTTTAATTCACACATTTTAGTTTCCCATCCATAGGTATTTGGATATGTTAACAACTGCAAATATTTTATATGGTTTTCATTGAAAAAGACATTTCATTTCCTCTTTAGAAGAATGGTTAACTAAACTGTGGGAGTACATTCAATGTCCAGAATAACTTTGTATTTAGAAAATAAATCCAACAGGGCGCCGGCCCTAATTTTCCAAGTCTGCATTTTTGTGTGCCCATCCTTCCAATAAATATTTCTGTATAATATTTGCAGACTGGAATTGACTGTAGCTTATGTTGTTCACATTCTGCTTTGAACAATAAGCTCAATTTGCTCAAACCTGTCCGAGAAGATATTTCCTTGTGCATTAAGTGTATGAAAACTCATGAAATTATTAGGAATGAGAGCTCCATACCAAATAGCAAGTTAATATTTGGGAAAGGAAATATTTCACAAATTGATTGTTATTAAGAATTAACTCAGGCTATTCATACTGAAAAAGAAAATACATCTAGCAAATTCACCATTAGTCCTATTTAACATGATTTCCACAGCTATTAACTATAAATTTTAAGAAGCAAAGGCTACTGTTTTTGAAAGGTTAAATCAGGGGTGTCAAATGGCGGCCCACAGACCAGATGCATCACATGCAGGCTACACCCACCCAACTCCATAAAGGGGGGAAATGTCACGATATGTCACATTACAGCAACGTGACATTGCGAGTATGACACCTGTGAGTTAAATTAAAACCAACACTGTGGTTTAACTTTGTGCATTACATATCAAAGCAAGTTTTCATCCTGGAGCAGCAAAGTTAATAAACAACAACCAGAAAAACAAGGTCACTACTCAAGTGTAGGTACCCTCTCTAAAGATTTAGTATTTTCTGGGGAAGGGGAGGGGAGGGGAAGGAAGGCAGAGAGTGGTTACATTTTTAAGCAATTCCATTGTATGCACTTATGAAGAACGTAGTATGTTCTACTGCATTCTATAATTCACTCTCAGATTTTAAAAAATCTATGGATAATATTTCTCAGCATGGCTTTTAGGTGCTCCATCTTGAAAACATGCAATTATGGATAAATTTCTTATCTCCAATGCACCATTGAACCATTAGCATTTTAAGGTTCATTAAAAAGGATTGTACATTTCAGAGAACACGAATCTTTTCTTTTCTTTTTTCTTTTGCTTATCAATATTAAGCCAATAAGTTAGAAATAAGTATAGATTCTCACTGTTATAGGGATAACAAAAGTAATAGTTTTTTTTCAAATTTCCATAACACTTCAATGTCATCTTATAAAAAGATCATGGATTTAATGTATATAGAAATATCATTATATTATTATGCATAATACTTTTCAGAGGAAACAGGCAAAAATAAACAAATACTTTCATGTGTATTCTAGAATTTATGAAGATTTGCTTACACAGAAACCATAGAAATAACCCGTCAACTTGAATTTGTTTCACTAAGTTATGTTGATGTGGCTCCTTACATATTACTGTTGATGTTGTGGCTCCTTAGATATTACTGTTATAAATATTGTCACAGCTACTAGCCTAAAGGCAACATATGGTCTAGCAGGCAATTAAGCAGAGATGAATGTTCTTTACATGAACAAGTCATTCAATAAAGAGCCAGACCAAAATCAGCAAAGTATCTCTTGATGCTTGGGCAAATAGTTAGGGTATTGCATTCCACTGCTCAGTGAGATTAGTCTAGTAACTCCTCTGTCAATATTTACACCTCCTCACTTTTGTTTAGGACCTCCAGACAACTTTAACACTATGAAGAAGCCACATTAGAGACATGCAGAATTCAAGGGATGCTTTGCCTGGTTATAAGATTAAGATAAGCAAAACAGTGTGACCTCCTTCTTGCATACCAGGGGTGGGTTCTAACTTACCTTGCCGCCAGTACACTGTCTCCTGTGCTGCGTGGGCGCACCTCATGGGAGTGCATGCCTCGTGGGTGCGTGCATGTGCAGTAGAAAAAAATCCCAAAAACAAAGGCCGAAAACAAGATGGTGATGCATGCGCACTGCCGGAAACTCAAATTCAAAAACAAATTTCCAAAAGAAAATTAAAAAAAAAAAGATGTCAGCATTCACGGACCAAAACCAGCTCCGTGACGTCACCAGCGGCTTACTACCTACTTGGTAGAACCAGTCCGAACTGCTATGAACCCACCTCTGTGCAGCACAGTGCTGTTTGACACCTAAAACATCTGTAATTGCTGCTTGAATCATGTCACTTTTTTTCATGTTTCTGTGCTCCATTCAATGGAAATAAAACTTATGGCTCTACATAAAATTAAAGTTGCCATGGAAGTTATTTTTAAATGGAAGCCATGCACGTCCAATTGACATATAGTTAAAACCTGAATTGGCATTCCTCCATGTTGTTAAGCATAAGAAACACAAAATTAATCCTCAGAAATCATTGCATTTACTCCATTTTTGCCAACTTCTAAACCCACCAAAAAGATCTCAGACCAAATCACAGAACAAGGATATCATTAGCTTTCCTATAATTCCATATAATTTTGTATATCTGGGAAATTTCTTCTTAGCAAAATAGTTTAAGCATAAGGCAAAGTTCCAATGAGTGCAGTTTGCAATTATAACTTGTTGAGGCTTCAATTAACAGAAGCAATCAAGAATACAGTTCCAGCATAAAATTAATTGTAAGCATGCAAAATTAGTTTTATTACACGTTGCATAAAGAGCACCCAAAAATGAAGGCAAGTATCGGTCCCAGAAGAAGGATTGGCACATTGCACTGCAGCTGTTTAGTTATGTGACAGATACTGTACTTTGAAATCATGAAATGAAGTTGCTATCAATAACAGACATAATTTAATAAAAGCAGACTGGTAAAATGTCCTAGCCAAAAAGACAGAAACAATTTCTAGATAAAGTGAAGCAATACAAAGTATATAAATTGCTTCTCTTTCTGGCACAAAAATTGTAAATCTTTTTGACAAGCAACTGTAGAGTGATTAACATTTAGGCATAAAGGTTATTTAACATTTCAGCACAAAAGTGGTTTCCATCAAGGGTATATCAAATTATAAAATTGCCCTTACCAGTTTTTTTGATGAAGCTGTTCCTTATAGAATAGGACATGCATGAGGACTGCATCTATTTCAGAGCTGCTATTGTGTACACAAACCCAAACAAGAAGGCTGTGCCAAAGAAATGGCTTAATTCTGAATTGCTTTTGTTTGGAATTTAACTCAGCTGCTGGGTTGGCAGTCGGGAATGTCTACCAAAAAGAACAAAAAGTTAAATCCATTAATAAGACATTGCAAATACAAAATTAATTGACAATTCTCCTCACAGATTTGCATCTCTTTTTAACTAAAATTTGATTTTAATGGTATTACATTCTCATGCTGAATTCCTCTAATTTCATTTTCATTATGCATTTGTGCGGTTTGCATTTTGTTGCTGTTATTGTTTCCTTAAAAAAATGAACAGCAGTCAAAATAATAAAATATTTCATTTGCTGTTATTCACTATGTTCTTTGGTGTTCGTTTTTCATTGATTTGCATTAATTTTTAACTGGAACTGTGTGTGAACATCCCATTCTTGCTTCATGGTTGGGATCTCTACTGTGGAAGTTTTCCCATCCATCTTGAGACAGATTTGTGTGTTTTACCAGCATAGGATAGTTAGCAGAGAAATTAGATTATTATGGGGAAATGAAAATTTCCAACTGTTGTAGAAACTGGTGTGTAGGTGTTTGATGGCACTGCCTAATATGTTAATTCAAACATACTTATCAATAGAGCCAAATAAGAACTGAGAAGAGGGATAAAGGATATCACTTTAAAAAAAACAGAAACAACACACTTTTGTATAGCTTTATGTAATAAAAAAGCTAATCAATGATTACTGAGATGATGAATGATACCAATTTTCTTTCAGTAAAATATTGGAACCTATAATATTTGCTGATGTAGAAAAAAAAGGAAGACAAAGAAAGGGGAAGGAAAGCAAAATTACATTTAAGACAATTGATGAAGCAAACATTGGTCAAATGAGAATAAGATGACAAAAAAATCAGTTATTTGCAAGAGAGAGTAGCTTCAAATATAGAATCATCCAAATACTTTTTATGTGTTATAAAGAAATGATGGATTGTTTGTACAATGAATAAATAGATTTCTCTTACTATACTATAATCTTACCACTCCAAATGGCTGCAATTAGAACAATTAATACTAAGGGTGACTTGGTTTTGAAAACTGGACTAAATCAGTGTACAACCCTAGTTTTTTATAGATACTTTATCCCCATATATATTACCCTACAATCTTATCTGATAAATGGCATAAGAATGCATTCCATATGTAAACAGGTAAGAAGTCATTTGCATAGATCAGTGATGGTGAACCTATGGCACGCGTGCCACAGTTGGCACGTGGAGCCATTTCTGAGGGCACACGAAGCGTTGCCCTGTCAGCTACACAGCTGATTTTCAGCCTTGATTTTTGGCCATTTTTCCCCCTCTGGAGGCTTCAGAGTTTTCAGGGAAGCCTCTGGAGGGTGAAAAACAGCCCAATGGGCAAACCAGAAGTTCAAGAATGGACCTCCAGTTTGCCCGTAGGGCCGTTTTTCACCCTCCAAAGGCTTCCAAGGGCTGCCCCAAAGGCTCTGGAGACTTCAGGAGGTGGAAAAAGACCCAACAGGCAAACCGGAAGTCCGTTCCTGAACTTCTGGTTTGCCCATAGGGCCGTTTTTCGCCTTCAGGAGGCTTCCCTAAAGCCTGTGGAGGGTGAAAACCAGCCCAATGGCAAACCGGAAGTCCCGTTGGGCCACTTTTCCCTGAAGCCTCCTGAACCCTCTGGAGGGCAAAAAACGGCCCAATGGGGGGAGCGCCTGAGGGGCACGCACACGTATGCGTAATGCAGTGTACATGGGGGGGTTGTGTGCCGGCATACGAGTGTGTACTAGTGCACGCACACTGCCATTTTTGGCATGTAAGAAGAAAAAGGTTAGCCATCACTGGCATAGGTTGATACCTGAATTTCTTTTAACATACATCACTGTGCTATTTTAAGCATGTATACTACATACAAAAAGATTCTCAGAAATCTTTGCAATATTGCAAAAGATGGGAGAGGGTTCCGCTTTTGTACTATATATGCTTCCCCTTTTTGTATCATAAGTAACTATGAGGATCATATTAGGAATCATTCACAAAAAATAAAAGAACAACTACTCCAGAAATATTAAATGCAGATATTTTTTGTATGAAAATAATTTTATATACATTATCTTAATATAAATTTAGAGAAGGCATCATTTGAAATTGAAACCATCTGGATCAAGATTACCCAGTTTTAGATACAAAAGCTTGTGTCACAATATCACTATCTCATTTAATGGTTGTGATTCAATCTGTCACTTATTCAAATAATGAAGGATAAAACTTCAATGGCAACTGTTTTAATCAAGGAAAATATAAATTTGTACCGTACTGATTTCTTTATAATATTGAAAAATTAATATATTAATTAAAGATGTAAAACAATTAACTGAAACATTGAGCTGTACATTTACTTTCCCCTATATACGGTCAGTCTACAACTTTATGCAATGCCATGATTCCTATAATTGGGAAAGGGGGTTATTGATTTATATTTGTTTTGTAATATTTAGGCTGTATTGTGATTAGGGAGATTTATCTATATTATTGTCACAGTTCAACATGGAAAAAGGTGCCCAATATTCTTAATCCAGTATAATTATTTTGAAAACATTCTCAGCTTAACTGAGCATGTAAAAAGAAGAGCAATTTCTTCATAAATGTGGTGGAATTTGGGGGAACAAAGTATTTCTGAATTGCTAGAGGAAGAAATTTATGAACAAAATTACAATTTTAGGCGTACAAACAAAAAATCTCCTCATAATCACTTGTGCCTGAGGTTTCTTCAGGTAGCCCATCATCAAAGCAATCATGTGAGGTGAAATCTACCACCATGTTTCAGTTCCATATACAGCCTGCTTTTATAACTCTATTTTTGTTTTCCTTATTTAAACAACTCCCATTCTTTTGGCATAATTTTGAATCCCTCTATAAAAAGTAACAGAGCAGAAAAGATTTCAGGGACATTATTAAGAGAGAGCTAAAAATATCAGGGTAGTGATTCAATTACTATTAATGGAGCTCAGTTTCTATATTAGATTGTTCTGGACAATAAATTACTCCTCAAACTTTTCAAAATTGCAGAACACAACTCTGTAACATCCTCTAGGAAGCCAGGAAGAATAAAAAAGGAACCCTGGGTCATTTAAAACAAAATAACTTGCAGACCTTCTAGCCCTTGAGTTTTCCATTCCAGATCATGCTGAAATATACAGAAGAGGTGCTCCAGCTTCTGCACGCCATTAAATTAAGCCTGTGAAATTAGGGTGCAAATAAGGGCCTCCCTGGAAGTAGGGATGGCACCACTTTGAATCAGCACTGTTCTTGAATGTCTCCATGAAGCTGTCAGGTTTTAATCAATTAAATGCAAGAGTTAACTATATCAACTACTGCTCTAGGATAAATGTAGGTTTGCTTTGTTTCTTTGGTCTTATGAGATGGCGGAATCTGCATTGGCAGGAACTCATGTTTTGCCCCATTTCCTACATCATAGGATCTCCCCAGAGATGGGTTCTGAATCTTCTTACTGCCAGTTCACTCAGGGTTATGCCTCGAGCGTGAGCGCATGCGCGGAAATCAAAAACTGGCTTCTGCGCATGCACAGAAGCAAAATCCAAGATGGCAGCACTCACAGACCCACCGACAGAACAGGCTCCATGACGTCACCACAGAATTACTACCTACTCTATAGAACCGGATAGAACCGGTAGGAACCCACCTCTGGATCTCCCATCTCTTCCTGAAGCAAAAGGCATTATAGTGTCTTACTATGATGGGAAATCTACCATCTCACAAAAACATTCATTTCTTCTAAAACAGCAGATAGGCCAAATAAGAATTTATTCTTTATTTTCTGAATGTCACTAAGATAAGTGTTTAGGCTGGTCCTAAATAACAGAAAAGCTAGACATAAATACGGTATTTAAAGAACAATACATTTTTATTATATTGATGTTCTAGAGATCTGCATGATTCAAGTATGTACAGACCTATTATTTTCAATCACAATATATCAGTCATTACCCAAAATTATAGCTTTCATTCATACAAGATTTTTATCTAAAAAAATTTTAAACTAACAAATTGAAGGATTATATTTTGAATAGGGCAACTTGCAAAGAAGATTGGAACAGACAATATGGGTTTAGATGGGTACCAGTCTAGCCTATTACTGAAGCAGTTCCATGTGCTCCTAATCCATGCAACATTACTACGAGATCTTTTAAATTTGTTTTATCTGGGCAAAAAATAATATTCATCATGGCAGTACAGTTGATGTGAAAAACTCCAGCAGGCAATATCATGGTTCACTAAAAAAAATAAAAAAATCACCCAGGCCACTGCAGGGTGTTTTGGGAGAAGGATATCTGCAACCATGCAGAATAGCAGACATTGAATCTGTCAGCACTGTACAAGTGAAGGGCTGCTGGTTGGCTGAGCAGAACCTGCTGGAATCAGAAACATATGTCACAGCAACAGCAAATGATTTTTAACAGCAAACAATCTCACAAGGCACTGTAAATCAGGAGTTGTCATCTCCTAAAGCAAAACTGGTTCTCTTAATTTGGAACCTGAAGCTTAGACTCTATCTCTGTCTTATTCTTCATCTATGGTCCTGAAAAACCCTTTAGTTTACCCACTGCTTTTATATCAGAATACATGTCAAGCCTGCCTCTTAATTCAAAGGAAAAATTGGTTATTTCAGGGACTAATAGTTTCTGCCTGCCAAGTAAGATTAGGCAGTGTGGCCGTGCTCAAGGTCCTTTCAATTAATCAATATCATCTATTAGAACCTAGATGACACACCTTCTCCAATATGCTACTTAAAAGACATCGGTTCAGAGATCCATATGGGTCATGCCTAAAATTATCCTGAAATTCTTCGAAAACCTGCCTTTGCTCTAAGTCAGAGTTGTTCAAACTTGGCAACTTCAAATTGAAGACCTCACATGCTCTAATGACATTCCTTCTTGGATTGGACCTGCCTTTTCTGCCAGATTTGATGGGACAGGTAGACTTGATTGGTGAGAGGCAGTCCCTCAAATACCCTGATCACATGTTGTGTAGTGCTTTATAGCTCACTAGATGACCCATGACTCATTGAGCCATCAATTCAGAGATATTTCTTCTTACTTAAACGGAATGACCATGGCAGAGGAAAAAGCAGTGGGAGCAGAAGTGATTTCTGACTTTCTGCCAGCTTCCCCATTGACTTTGCTAGTGGCAATCTGGCAAGGAGCATCAGAAATCACAATAATAGGACTGCAGCTGACTGTTTGAAAATACAACTTTTATGAAGTTCCTTCAATTTTAATTCCATGAAGCAATAGATCCCCAATTTTGGACACATTTTTAAGTTAGCCCATTTGAAATAACTTGTTTCAAAAAATTATTGCCTTATGATGCACCATTGTGGCTTACTGAAGGTTACATACAGACAATACAGATTAAGTAATATATAGATTACTAGCACTTTGAATTGAATCTGGAAACAAACTGTTAGCCATCCTTGTCATCACATTTTGCCCCAGGCAAAGCTTCTGGATGAACTTTAAGGAAGCCTTTTGCAAAGCTCATTGTAGTAATCCATGCAGGAGATGACCAGGACATAAGTGACAGAGCACAGTCATTCCAAGAATTAACTGGTGCACAACCTGAAGTTGTGCAAAAACCCTCCTAGCCACAACTGTCATCTGCTCTTTGAGCAGAAGTCATGAGTCCAGAAGGACCCCCAGATTATGCACCAGATCAGTCTAAGGCAGTGCCACCATGTCTAGAAGAAGATATCGTAAATTTCTGGGTTCTCATGGCCCAAAATGGGGGAAATGGCAAATTATCAACAGCAGGGGAAACAAACCTACTCTGACTTCTAAAATGATAGTTTTCAACATTTCCCATCATTGATCATATTGCCTGAAATTGCCAGAAAATATAATGCAAAAATTCACATTCTCCCATTCCTAGTCTATTCCAGGGATGAGTAAATTGTAGCCCTCTAGATATTTTAGAGAACAACTTTCATAAATCACAGTCAGCATAAATAGTAATTATGTAGTGGGGTAGCCATATACACCTGAAGAAGAGCATAGGTTATAAATACCAGGTCTATCTCAAAAGCAATTTTCCAGAATTTCAGGTAAGAGTTTTTCAGAGTTCCACTTTTTGTGACTAAAGATGATCTGTTAGTACTGGTCACTCATGAGGATGGTCTACCAGTATTAGTACTAGTTTCTTCAATACCTGTAACAATGGTGGGTTCCTGCCGGTTTGGACCGGTTCACTAGAACCAGTAGCGGGAATTTCCCCCACTCGCCAAACTGGCAGCGATGGCCAGCTGGATACCCCCCGAACCGGTCCTCCGGCTTGAAATCCGTCCACCGGAGCGAAATTTACTCGAAAATAATCCTCTGCACATGCGCAGACAAGTTTAACCCAGGAGCTACACTCGTGCGTGCAAAACACACACTTCCAGCAAAACCCCGAACCGGTAGGGAACGTAAGTGGAACCCACCCCTGTAAACTTTTGCTTGTGTCATTAGTGGCAGCACTCATGATAGTATCTAACTAGCTTGACTTCTGTTGGCTCCTTTTTCAATTTGATATTTTCCAAGCATCAGAAAATCCTTCAATAGCTCTTACCTTCATATTATGTGTCTAAAACATGCTAAGATTTAATCTAGAGCTACTTATTCATGAACTATAGTTTTTGTCTTTCTGCAGGTAAGCATGTACTCTCCACATATCTCTAATTGAGGACTAGAAAGTTCCAGCAAATACAAAAAAAAAAGATAAAAGTTCCACCAAGGAACCAAGATTAAGTATGATTTTGAGTCTCTGCAACATTTCATAACTTACAAATTTCTGTTAAAAAGATAAATATTTGGATCCAATTATTTATATCTGTATATATGCCTATTAGGTCGACATATTTCTGATAGGGAAGATTTCAAAGAACCAGGCTTTGAACAGGATAATCCATATCTTTTTTCTTTCTTTTTGCTATTGCCAATCTGCCACTCTAACTATTAAAGTTCTCACTGAATTACTAATCATGCTTATTTAATCATGGTAATGGTGCTTGATGTACCATATATCAATTATGTGTTACCTACTGTGTCATGAAGTGCTTTTTCCTCCATTTCTTCTAAATTTTCCTGGGATTCTAATTGTGATTCAAAAACCACTGCTGTTTCACAGATAATTTCTCCAGCCTTCAGCATAAATTGCACCATAAAAAGGATGTTTGGGTAAAGTTGATAGCAAATTTCAGATGCTGCTAATGCTATGGCACAAACAACAACACCTTGTTAGTTTATCCTGTTGAATTTTAGATACTATGTAATATCAACCATTCTTAGAATGAAAAGAATCGTTAGTAAATAATTTTCTAGAATGGATATATAAATATTGTGTGACCTCTTGTGGATTGACAAAATACTACATGCACAATTCTAATGGAAGAATTTTATAATCTGTATCACATACAGAAGTCCATTTTCCTCCCTATATTATTGGCATATTTTTCATAAATGTTTCCTCTTCTTTTTGCAACTCTTGGTGTAGAATTTTTAAAAATCTATATAAAAAACATTGGTTTAAGTTGTAATCTCCTTTAATGGTTGTCCTTTTATCTGCAGTTTGTCCTACTCTATTCATCTTTTTATACACCTACTTTTATAAAAGAACTGCAATCCAATATTTAGGCAAAACTGCAGGAGTAGAGACATGCTGAATCATATGTAGGAAGTGTAAATTAATTCAGTTTATATTAAATTACAGATCTGAATTACTATCCCTCAATCTCAGTACACAGAATTTTTCTCTGGCCATTGTCTCCTTTATTAAATGGAAGTATTTAATGTGCTTCTTCTAAGCAACAGCTGCTAACAATGAAGCAGACAGAACAAGCTGATAATTTAAGCAATCTGCTTTATACCAACTTGCTGTTGTGACTATAGGTCAGTGAATTTCAATGGCAGCTTTCATCCATCTTGAAAATATTATAAATTAGAATATGCACCAAAGACAAATTCCTTGTGTGTCCTATCACACTTGGCCAATAAAGAATTATATTCTATTCTATTATGTGAATCTTAATACAATGTAAAAAATAGCTGCCCAATAACCCCTAATGAAGGAACACACACCTGATCATTATTGTACTGCAACAAGTGGATTGAGAACTTTCTTTTAAAATAGATTTTCTATGGCAAAATGCTGCAACGTGTAAAGTTTTCTGAAATTACACTTTAAAGAATTACTAACATAATCAGGACAATAAAGATAGCCCAAATCTGTGAATGGCATTTTTAATGAAATGTATATACTGGTTTTAATAAAATATTTTGTGGGCCAGGTTTTTTTCACTGCCATTCTTCAATCTATACCCAATATTGTATTATAGCA
>JANHFT010006252.1:6649-24820 GCA_032467955.1 Pseudoxenodon macrops | reverse complement strand
AGGAAGGAAGGAAGGAAGGAAGGAAGGAAGGAAGGAAGGAAGGAAGGAAGGAAGGAAGGAAGGAAGGAAGGAGAAAGAAATTGGTCACAGGAGCTAGAGAGGAGCCCAGCGCTAATAGGAAGAATGAAAAAGGTGCTTCTTGAAGACATGTGAGAGCTGCAGGGAGGAGAAAACTGCCCACAAGAGATTTTGATTTTAGCTGCAAATATTAGGGGAAAGGGCCCACGTGGCCGGAAGGCAGGCAGAGACGCTGCCCAGAATGCAGATGAAGAAAAACACAGAGAAATTCTGATGGAGATGAAAAATCGTTAAGGAAGTAGAAGTAGCCAGCAGGGGAACAAAATGAAAGTGAAAGTGAAGAAAGTTGGGGTGCAAAGGAAGAGAAGGCTGGGAGGAGAAGGTTTTTTGGAGATATGCAGAGGAACAACTGTGATGTGTCAAAGAGTGGAAGTCCAAAAATGCTGGATGGCCTGATGTGGGGCAGTGGTTAGAGTGCAGCACTGCAGGCTGACTCTGCCCACAGTCAGGTGTTCGATCCTGACGGGCTGGAGATTGACTCAGCCTTCCATCCTTCTGAGGACCCGGATTGTTGGGGGCAATATGGTGACTCTGAAAACTGAACAGTCTGCTTGCTGTTGCTATTTAACCGTGTAAGAGAGTTGAAAGTGCTCAGACTGCAGGTGCTGATGGAATGCTAAACGTGGATGCAAGGTGTTTATTTGCTGTTTGCAGGGAGGCTGCCTCCATGCTGGGCTAGCCACGATTGCTCCCCTCTGCAAAGGGAACGCAGCAACCGTGAATGTCCCTGGGAAAGGAAGGGCTGGGCAGGATTCTGATGGGGGAGACAAGAATTGGGGCAGAGCGGTGCGGCTTTAGGTCACGCGGGGATGTGCAGACTGCGGTCTGGATGTGAGAACACTTGACTTTCCTGCAGATTAGAGAAAGCGTACAATAAAGTGAATTATGAGCAGGAAATAAGACAAGCCCTGGTTACGTCGTCCGGTTCTTTAACGTATTAATTGGTAAATCCGAAGGGAGCCTTGGACATAAAAGGCTGTGCACTTCTATCTGATGATGATGTCATGTTTTATTTTTATTTTATTTTAGTTCATTTATTTATTTATTTATCCAGGATTTATTTTTTATAAATAACATTGGCTGGGAAAATAAATGTAGTGCAGCAAGGCTTCAATTATAGAGTCCAGCAAGGAGTGATGTACCTTAGTAGGATGTCGTAAAGGTGGAAAACCGGCAAATATCAAAGGCACAAATGCTGGAAGCAACAGAGGAGAAGCAGGTGATTATTTCAAACAGGAAGCCAAGATGGCTCCAGATGCTGCCCGCTTTGGGAACCGGCCTTCCGGAGAAGCCTGAAAGCTGGCAGGAGGCAGCGGATGGGCACAAGTGGGCAGCTTGGCATCCCACTGGCTCTTGGAGGGGGAAAGGAGAGGCCAAGGAGGACGGGCTGCCTGCCAAAAGGAGCGGGCGCCAGTCAAGAGGCCAGCAGGCACCCCAAGAGGAGCTAAGGGAGAAATGATGATGGTGGGAGGAGAGTCAAGATGCCCAAAGAGGTGAGAAGTTTAAGAAGGAAGGCAGGAAGCACCAAAGGTGCAGCCGAAGGAAAATGCTGGCAAAGGCAGAGAGGGATGGGCAGGGACAGTCCTGCCTCAATGCCAAGAGGATCCCGGCACATGTCAGGAGTCGCTTTGCCCGGCTACTCCTGGCTCTTTTGCTGCTACCTGCATTGCCCAAGGGAGAAGAGTTTGGGGGAACCCCAGCTTTTGTTGTCAGTAAAATAGACATAATATAGAGCAATCCACCCATGGAACAGGAGTTGCCTTCAGAAGTTGTGGGAGCTTCATCCCTGGAGGCTTTCAAGAAGAGGCTGGGCTGCCCTCTGTCAGAAACGGTGTAGTGTCCACTTGGGCAAGGGGGTTGGATTGGATGACCTACAAGGTCCCTTCCAACTCTGTTAAGCTGTTAAATCTGTTGATTGTCAGCGCCCAAAGGAGCCAAGGCCACAAACAGTACAAAATGGACAGGTTGTACTTTGCCCATTCAGAGACTGAACTTCACGCTGGCTGCTGCTCCAGCTATGGTGGCCGGAGAAGCTCTGGCCAGTGTATTGGTTCTACTCTCGCTGGTATTGATGACCCACTTTGGCCCCCGCTTGCCTCGCCCACCTGCGCAGATGGCAATGCTTGTGGACTGCCAGGAGTGTTCTCTTCCCAAACACTCTGTAAAGGATGCCGCCTGGCCCAATCCGTGGAACAGTCCATTTGGACGAGCAAGAAGGCTGACACCCGCACCTCTGAGCAGTCTATGAGGAGCCCCATAGCCCAGCATGCTCTTGCCCTGACTGGGGCTGCGGGAAAGGGAGCTTCCTAAGGAGAGAAAAGCCAAACTAACCCCTCCCTCCCATGGAAGGGAGCCAAAGAAATGGGGGTCCCTCTTCTAGGCCACTTTCGTTCCTTCACCCACCCTCCTTCCTCTGCTGCATCCGTGCGTGTGTGTGTGTGTGTGTGTGTGTTTCACCAGAGACTGAGGGTGAACAGAGCTCTTTACTACAGATATAAGCCAGGTCCCCAACTTCTTTGGGGGAACAGAGCAGGTCCTGCCCCCCCCAGCCCACTCCCTTCTGCACAGGTGGCCAGGATCCCTTCATGCTGCTTCTGACCTCCATTGACAGGTGTTGGGGAAGCTCTCTGGGTGGGCCAAAGGCCAGAAAGGGATCCTCCTCTTCCCAGACAGGCCTGATATTCTGGTAACACACACACACACAGACACACACACACACACCCCTTGTGCCCAAGGAGTCTCAGCCTCAGGACCCTGGAGGACCCCCACGTTGCCCATAAGGAGGAAGGACCCCCTGGCGCCACACTGCCTGCCCACCTGCCTCAAGGAGACCCCCATTGCTGGGCGGTCTCTGTAGCCCTGAAGGCTGCCCATGAGACCCTCCTTGAGACAAATGGGCAGGAGTGTGGCCCTCCTCCTGCCGGGCATCATCCAGCAGATGATGGAGATGAGACCCCCAGGGGCCGTTGCCCTCCCTCTTCCTAGCAGCCCCTAGAGAAGTCTTGGCCGAGCCCCCACCTCGACCCACCTCACCTTCCAAGGCCCAGAGCAGGTGAGCCCCCCCCAGGACACCACGGCTGTTTCCCAAAAGGAGGAGGGGAAGAACCAGCAACGCAAAACTAGGACAGCAGCAAAAGAAATCTCCCAAAGAAGCTGAGGAAAATAACACCCTTCTGCAATTCACACCAATTTTATAAGGCCTGATGCTAAAATAAGAGGGAGGGGACAAAGAGGAGCCCCTTGCACAAGATGGCCCACACGCCAATGGTGACCCCAGGCCCCCTGCAGGCCAGGAAGACTGACTGGCATCAACAAAGGGGCTTCAGCCCCCCTCCTCATCCCCCTGCCCGGAGTGGGGGGGGGGTTTCCAAACAGAGCCATTTCTTACAAATGCAAGAGAGTCTTTACTGGATCCTCTCTGGAACGTCACGTCAGGATCCCCGCACGCAACAGCAGCCCACGGCCCCCAGGCTCCGGCAGGCAAGCCTCCGCGTTCTCCTTTTGATAGTTAAAAATTCATTAACGAGGGCAGATCGGTATTATGCCGTTGCCTTAATTAAAGAGGGACACGGAACAGCATTTTAAATAGCGGTGTCGTTTTTCTAATCAACACAGCTGCACGATAAAAGAAAAAAAATATTTAACCAGAACTCGAAACCGAGTCGTCCCCCCCTCCCCTTTCCCCTCCACGGTGAGGCTCATTTGAGTTTAAATATTTAATACCCTCATGCAATATTGAGGTCCGGGAGAAGAAAAGAGATGATGCTTCTCCCTGAGCCTCTCGGAGGGAGGGGGGGGCCAACAGGCAGGCAGGCAGCCTTTGTGCTCCTTCCCGAAGGCTTAGCAGGCCGATCCCAGGGGGAGCATCCCAAATGTTCTTGCCCCGCAGACCTCTGACTTCCCTTCCGCCTCCCAAGGGGCCAGGCTGGGTGCTCCGGCCTCTGCACTTCTCTCCTCCCAGAAGGGAGAGGCAGCTGCCCAGGGCCTCACGGGCTCCCTGGAAGCCTCCCTGGGGTGCTTTCCCAAAGGGGCTGCCTGCCCTCCTCCTGCCAGGAAGAGGCTTCCCCTTAGTACCCAGCTGGCCTGGTGACTAAAACTGGGCCGGGAGTCCCTGCTCCTGGCCCAGCACTGTAACCACTAGGCCCTCTGGCTCTCTCCTGCACTCTGCTGGGACCAGTCAGGAAGGCTGCACGGCTGGAGCAAGCAATAGGCTCCGAGGGGCCCCCGAATCAAGGGGCCCAGCTGCAGTGCTGCCCCAGGGTCAGTCTCCCAAGACCCCCCTTCCAGCTCTGCTTTACTTCCCCACTGCAGGAGGACCCTCCCCTCCCTTGCACTGGAAACCCTTTGGAGGCTTCTGGGCACTTAGAGAGGCTGCCTGCAAGGGAAATGCCTCCCGAGGAAAGAGAAGGCAGGAAGGCAGCCCCAGAGGGGCAGGGGCTCCGTCTGGAGGGATGACGGGCAGCCCCCTCCTGGGAAAACCCAGAGTGCAACAGCCGAACCTTTGCACCTGCTGCAAGATCAGCCGGAGCAGCCGAGACCTCCAGGTTCCGTTATTTATTATGGTGCCTTCAAGTCAGTCTTGACTCCGGGCAGCTTCCTGGACTAATCCTGCCGTTTTCTTGCCTTCGGTGGGTTGCCCTTGCCAGCTTCTTCACGGGCTAAGAGGGTCGGCAGCTGACTTTGTGCCAGGGAAGGTCTAGAACTCCCGGCTCCCCGATCTCTGGCCTGGGACCGTAACCACTAGGCCAAAGTGGCTCTCTAAATTGTGTGCCTTCTTCATACCCAGAATGGATCTCTGAGAAGAGAGGCGGCTGAAGGACTGCGGGGTTTGCCTGGCCCTTCAGGCATGTCTACCATCCTTTTGCAGGGAGCTGGGAAAGGGGCCAGATGAGGATTGGGGGGAGGGGGCTCAGATGGCTTTACTGGTGCAAGAGATGCGACTCAAGCCCCTCCTCTCTACCAGGAAATCCCCCTGGCCCCCCAGCTCCTCCCTGGCTCCCTTCCCAACTGCAGCAATTTCCAGCATGGCTCCCCTGGATCTGGCACTTAGTCTCCCTCCAACCCCTTTTCAGCTCCCTTGTTCTTAAGCTGCTGCTTTCAGTCTGCACAGACTCGGAAGAGGGAGGGAGGGAGGCTGCTGCACTTCTTAACCGCTCCGATTGCAATGAAAGAGACGAAGAGAAGTGGCCATCACACATCAGTCGCTTATGGATTAATAGCCTGATTTGCAGAGTGTCCAGGTGCCAAAGGACAGGGACTTCCCTGGCTCATCCCAGAGAGGGAGGGAAGCCTGTTCCTTAAAACCAGGGCAGGGGGCACTACAGCGGTGCCCCTCCCTGCCCTTGGACCCCACCTGGAAAAGCTTCTGCTGCCACATTCAGCTGGCAATTTGCGCCATGATTCATCTATTTGGTATGAATAATTCCGATGCTGTTTGGAAAGCTTATGTGCAGATCTCTCTTTTGGAAAACATTCCACAGAAGTTACTGAGGTTGAACTTTCAACTTTATAACTTTAAAAATAAAGCTATGCAGCAGGGGAAGCCTAGTACAACTAATGAAATTATTATTATTTTTACAAACACATTCGCCCGCTGCACCCAGGGACTCTGGAGAGCCCCTGCCGATCGACAAACCCCCTCACTCTAACATGCACGAGTTCCTTCAATCCCTCAGATCCTAATATTTGATAAAAATAGTAAGCTCACACAATATGTTTATCCAATCCCTACATAATTTTGTTAGTTTCGCCACATTAGCAATGCATTTCATTTTTCTTCACTTGTTTTCTAATGGCACATCGTTACTTTTTCACCCAGTTGCTGCTATTCCTGGGTCTCCTTGCTGCTTCATGGAACCATCCAGCCCACCACCCACCCTGGGGTCGCTGGGGGGGGGGGATTATCCCCCCTTCCTTCCCTGAAGCAATCCCTCACCCTGGTCTCAAGCTTCCAGACCTTGACATGGTGGAGCTTTGCAGGGGGTGGGGGGGATGCTTAGGACCCCAATCTGCTTGCCTTGTGGCAAGTGCCCTCCCTCCTCTCCTCCTCCTCGCCCTCCGATCTCCTCCAAGGGGGGGCAAGAGGCATCCGGGGGAGGTCGGGGCAGTTGTCCCACAACCCTGGCTCCATCTCAGATTCCTCACCCCAGGCCTTCCTTGGAGGAAGAGACAGAGGGGAAGGTGCAAAATGCAGGTAGGCAGGTAACATGATCTCTGCCTAAGGAGTGCCCTGATGGTCCCACCAGTTGTTACTTGTTTCCAAAAGGCAGTTTTCTGCCCAGGCCTCCAGGGAACCCAGAGAAGTCGAGGCTTGTATGGGAGAACCTGCCTGCCTGCCTGCGCCGGAGCTCAGAACAGACACATCCATCACCTGGATGGGAAAGGCAACTTTGGGAGGCTTCCAAGAATTGGGAGAGGCTCAGGCTCAAATAGAATTTACACCCCCCCATCCCACCCACCCCAATAAATTCGTGCCTAATAAATCACACCAACCCATCACTGTTCTGCCTCCTTCAGTTGCCAGCAAGGAAAAAGTCCCAGCAAACAGGATTGTGCACTTTTGCACAGGTGTGTGGATACCGCAGCTCCTATTTTCCCTTAAAACCTAAGATAATCCCACGTTTGTGTTCTTAAAGCAAACACACCCGGCCCATCTGCCACTGAGTGGGGTGCAAGGAGGATTGGTGGGGGGGGGGAAGTGCGGTTAAGAGGGCAAACAGATCGGATTCAACGTCTTCCTGTGAGCAGCACATAAGGTTCATCCCCAGGCCGAGATTCATCCCATCTGTAGAGTCTTTCCTTGTGCTTTTTCTCACCTGAGCGCCAAGTGTTGCTCAAATTGGCCTTGCACACGTCGCGTGTGAAGCTGCTGCCCTTCCACTCCCTCTATTCAGTGACTAATGAGCCAGAGAGAAACTCTCCCTTCTTAAAGGCACCTGACAATGACCCTGGTGGGCAAATCACGCCCACCCTCGGGGTCAAAGTAAGTGGCAGAAGCCGGCAGGGCAGGCTTTAATGGGCTGGCTTAGTTTGGGGGTCCTTTGTCGTGTTTTGGGAGCCAGCCCTCGTCCGAGCTAGTGACCCCCGGGGTCTTCTGGCTGGGAATCGGGTGGCCTGGGCTTCAGCTGGACCAGGGTCTGCGCATGGATGGTGTCCTGTTCTTTGCAGAGCCTGCAGCCCTGACCAACCGAGACTCCACCTGCTCACTCGCCAGGCCAGAGGAGGACGGCTCAGGAAGAGCTGCCAGGGCAACGGGAGGCCTTCCTGGCTGCCCTCGTTAACCAAATGCCACCGATTATTGCATGAGGATCCACCCTGATCACACACACACACCTCCAGGCTAGCCCCCCCCTGCTCCAGCCTCAGGAAAATGAGGGGCTTCTTCCTCCCCTTCAGTTCCTCACCATTTGGCCTCCTTGCCCCCGGCTGCCCTTCCCTCCCCATGCCAGGCCTTCTTCCTCCCAAGCACACCACAAATGGCACGTGCCACTTGCGGAAGGGTGCAAGCGGCCTCAGAAAGAAGTGCTGCCTCTTGGGGGGCTAGTCCAGCCCCCCCTGTGGGAGGAAGGTCTCAGACCACTTTGGCACAGCAGGGAGGCTCGGCATTGTGGGCTGGCATTGGGCAGTGCCACCGCATGTGCTGAAGACCCCAGACCTCTAGTCCAGCTCCAGCGCCACTCTGACCCCCAGGAGGGCCCTCTGCAAGGTGGCCAAAAGGGTAGAGATGGGGGGAGATGGGCAGGAGGGGGAGCTGAAGCATCCCGACAGTCCTAAGTGTGGGGAATCTGCCAAGTGCCCAAATTTTGACCATGCAACTTCAGGGACCAGGCGTGGGCACCATCAGTGCACTGCTGTAACTTCAAATGGTCACAGAAGGAGTGGTCGTAACTCCAGGGTTACCTGTGCAGCCCCCAAAAGTGAGTGGACCGAAGTCCTTGTAACTTGGTGGCAAGCCGGCTTCACGACTGTCAGATTTGGAGCCACCACAATTTCTCTGATTGGCCGTGTGGCTTTTGTTGCACACTTCAAACAGGCAGCAACAGGAAGCGTGTCAGGGACCGCAGGCGTCTTCTGGCCCTCGTCCTACGAAATCTGTGGCCTCGCGGGCCAAATCCTGAGAGGGGCAGAGTACCGGCTGCGCTGCCTTTGCATGGGATTAGGGGAGCACCTAGACTAGGGGTGTCAAACCTGATTTCATTGAGGACCAGATCAGGGTTGTGTTTGACCTCTGGGAGGGGGTGTGTGTGTGTCCAGGGTGGGCCTGGCCACCTTGTCACTCATGTTGGGGGCACCTGTGATTTTCCAGGTGCCTAGCTAATCACCTGGGCGAACATGGGGAGGGGTAGCATCGGAGCAAAGCAAAGTTAAAGCAGATTATTGCTATCATCAGAGAAATACAGTATTCAGAAAGCTGGACTGGGACAGCTTCCGATTAGATTCACTGACACTCATTGGCTGCTGGCATTGCCTGGGCCGCTGATCTCAGGCCCCACTTGGGACATTTTCTATGTGAGGAGCCTGTTCAGAAATGCCCTTCAGCCGTCCCTGAAAAGGGCAGAGGATGCTCCTGAGAAGAGCTTCCCCACCATGGGAGGGAGGACCAGCATGCCATGGGGTTGCTCTCCTCTTTGCAGTCCAGAGACCAAATGTAAGGAGCTCCCTCAACTGCCTTCCCAAGAAAGTAAAACATTTCAAAAGGAGCTTTTACTGAGAGGGAGCCATGGCAGAGAAGTCAGGCTGAAATTCAGGTGCGAAGCGTTAGGCTAGGTGTCCACAATTGGAATACTGCACCTGGCTTTTGTTACCACGATATAAAAAAAGAGGTTGAGACTCTAGAAAAAGTGCAGAGAAGAGCAACCAGGATGATGAGGGGACTGGAGGCTAAAACATACGATGGACGGTTGCAGGAACTGGGCCTGGCTAGTCTAGGGAAGAGAAGGACCACGGGAGACAGGAGAGCATCTTCCAATATTTGAAGAGGTCAACCTCTTCAAATCCAAAGCACCTGAGGGCAGGAGAAGAAGCAACACATGGAAACCAATTGAGAAGAGAAGCAAGCTACGGTAGAACTAAGGAGGAATTTCCTGACTGTGTGAACAATTAATCAGTGGAACAGCTTTGTCTTCAGAAATTAGGGTGCTTAAAAACTGGAGGCTTTTAAGAAGAGATTGGACAGCCATTTCTCCAGAATGGTCCAGGGCCGTGATGGCGAACCTATGGCACGTGTGCCACAGGTGACCCATGGAGCCATATCTGAGGGCATGCAAGGTATTGCCCTATGTCAGCTCCAGCGCAGGCTGATTTTCACCGAGGCCGTTTTTACCCTCCCCAGGTTTCAGGAAAGCCTCCTGAAGCCTCGGGAGGGCAAGAAATGGCCCAACGGGCCAACCAGGAGGCTTCAGTGAGGCCTCTGCACGTTGGGTGTGGACACATGTGTGCGTGACTCTCTTCCCCCGCACGACCCCCGCTTTCGGCACGTGATGGCAAAAAGGCTAGACATGACTGGTCTAGGGTCTCCTGCTTTTGAGCAGGAGGTTGGATTGGAAGACCTCCAAGGTCCCTTCCAACTCGGTTCTTCTGTATTCTCTCCTCCGCTTGAGGTGCTGCAGGCCAACCCCCTGCTGCTTCCCCTTGCTCTCAGTCCCCACTGGCACCAGGACTTCACTCAAGGGCTCCCCTTCCAGGAAGAGAGCAAGACACAGGCCGGACTCGGATGTTGCTGGCTCTTGCCCACTTCCTCTTCCTCTATGGGCCTCAGCATTTTCCCACCCTGGTCCCTCCCGCCTCTCCTGCTGCTGCTGCTGCTGCCGCCCCCTCCCCATTTTCCTTCTCCACAGCTGAGCCCCACGTCCTCATCAGGCAGCAGAGTCACCCTCCACCGGTTCCCCCTGGCTGCAGAGTGGAGACGGGGCAGGATCAGGCTGACACCCACCCTCCCTCCCTCCCTCTATAAAACAGTATCTGCGGGGGAAGGAGGAAACGCCGGCTGGGTTGGCGTAAGATGGAGTTTCCTCTTCTTCTTTTTCTCCTGAATTTGGCCGGAAAACACCAGGGTGCATCGCCCACATTGGAAAGATTATGCCGCACAATTTGGCAAAGATTTATTTATTAGGTTGATAAGGTTGCCCAACTCGAATCAGGTCTTTCATATATATATATAAATAAATAAAATAAAGGAATAAAGTATAAATCTAAAAATGGAAACCGAGCATCACAATAGGAGAATCCGAGGGGACCACTCACCCTGGGGGGGGGGAGTGTCGTACAGGCTGAACTGAATTCAGAGAACAGCATCCCCAACCAGGCTTGCTGCTCCCCTAGCCGGGGATGATGGGAGTTGTAGGACCAGATTCATCTGACAGGTCCCACTCTGGGAACGATGCTATGAAGGGAAGGCAGAAGAGAGGTAAGTTTTGGGGATGTAAACGGTAATCATGCATGATGTGATGGTGTTAATTTGCTGTTAGCCTGATGCTAGGAATGGAAATTTAGTCAAATAAAGAACATTAGATGTTTAAATAAAAGACCACACACATAACATCGCTGCCTTTTGCAACGGTTCAAACTAGCCAAATGTGATCTGTGTCCTGTTTATGCCCTGACTGCTCCTGAATGGAGAGGCTCCACGTTGCTAAGGGCATTGATTCATCTTGCCATTTTTTGGCACAGGACAGCAGCACCGTCCATATGGCGAGCTAGCCCCACCCTACTCCCAGCGGAGGCCCCCTGCCCACAAAGGCCCCTCCAAAGGCTCATTCCAATAGCTCCCACGTTTCTCCTCTAGACCGGGCTCTCCAACCTTGGCAACTTTTAAGCCTGGCGGAATTCTGGGAGTTGAAGTCCTTCGGGCTTAAAGTTGCCAAGGTTGGAGACCCCTGGTCTAGGCTACCCTTCTTGTTCCCCGTTAGCTCAGACCCTCTTGCCGTGTGGGTCACGCTCTTCTGCAGTGCCCGCTCGAGGGCATTCCTCTTTTTGACATAGGACCATGGAGGAATCTCTTCCGGCAGTGACCTGCTGCTCCCAGGGTCATCCCTGCGGATAAGACCCACGGGGTGAGCCATTGTTCCTCTCTCTCCGTGGAAAGTGACTGGAAAGCAATCATCTTTGGAGAGAGGCAAGGGGAGGCAACCGGCCTGGGATTCTTGGCACTTCCAGTTGAAGGTGCCCATCTCCCTCCCAGACAGGAAGGACCACTCCCCAAATCCAGGTGTGAGGCACAAATGAATCTTGTCGACAGGGACAATGAATGGCTTTGTTGTCCTGCAGAGGACGAGGCTGCAGGGCTGCCTATTGGAAGGCCTAGCAAGCCCTCTGCCCCTCCCCCCTTCCAGAAAGAGGCAACGCTCACTCAAGCCAGTCGCAAAGGAAGGGCACCGCCGGCTCAAGTCTCAGCTTCTCCTCCTTCTCCTCTGCCTTGGGGTTCGCTCCTGTTCCCAGAGGAAATGGCATTGGCTGGATCTCAGGCAGAAGACTGTTTGGAAAATGTGTGTAGCACCTGGTGCAGGAAAGCACAACCACACCTACAAACAGAGAGCAGGAGCCCCAAAATCAGAATCCACGTGTCAGACACCTGGGGAGGGGAGAAGGGGGGGTGGCAACCCTGTGCCAGAAAACAGGGAACCCACAGAACGGGTCTGACGTGCCCAGGTCAGGGGCTACTTAGGAAAGGGGCTGGGCTGCAGATCTTGTCTTTCTAACAGGGTCCTGGGTTTTTTAGAAAGCAACCGATCAATAGTGGCCATTCACACAACTGACAATCAGGCTTGTTAGCACACAGCTCACTGGAGCAGGACAGAACTGGACGCTTCATCGTTGCATCTGTTCTGAGAGCTCAGCCGCTGTAGGACCCAGGCCATCATCTTAAGCCAGGTTATGCTTTATTTGAGTGTAGCAAATTACAAATGTACGAATGATGGTTTCCAAACTTTGCTTGGGAGGCTGGGCTGAAGCGTGAAGCTCCATGCTTGCATGCCAACTGTGTCCTCCACCCATACACTCGCCCCCATTTTCACCAGGCGCCACCGCTGCCCTGCAAGCAACTTCTCCCTCCTGCTCTGTTGCTGAAAAGGCCCCTCTTATCAAGGGCCTGTTTTGACGGGAAATGGGCAGCCTCCCCCGATAAGAAGGACGAACTCCTGGTTATCTCTGCCTCCCGTCCTGGAGCCCATCATCCCCCTCAGCGGAGGGAGTTGGAGCTGACCCGTTAAGCAGCACTGACAGATTGGGGGCTCCCCCCCCCACAGCAGCAAGCAAGGGGATCCCATTCCTGGCTCCCCCCCCCTCAGCCCCTCTTCTTCCAGAGGCCTTTCTGCTCCCCCAGCATCTCTGCAAACAAGATCAGCCCTACCCGGACCCCCAAAAGCTCCTGGGGGCCAGTGCAGTTTGCGACTCCATGGCAAAAACATGGCATATGGGGACTTCAATCCCAGAGACGTCCTGCAGATTCACTGACTGAAAAGATTTAGCAAAACGACTAGCAATGTTGTATTTCAGGGTCGGTCACCAAGGCGAGTGGGGCCAGGGAAGAGCCCCCTTCTCTGTCTCTTACCTTCCTTTTCTCCTGGAGCACCAGATCTGGGCTACAACCGTCCAGATGCCCATTAGGAGGTACCAAAAAGTGAGGTGCCTCTGGGTCTCTTTGCTGCCCCCCAGGAACCTCTCAGATTTCTGCTACTAGCAATAGCACTTAAGACTTATATACCACTTTACAGCTAAGTGGTTTACAGAGTCAGCCTCTTGCCCCCCAACAATCTTGGCTCCTCCTTTTACCCACCTCGGAAGGACAGAAGGCTGAGCCTGGCGACATTCGAACTGCCAAATTGTAGGCAGCTGGCAGGCAGCAGAAGGAGCCTGCAGTCCTGCGCTCTAACCACTGGGCCACATAGATGATTTTATTGCTGGGGTTGGGGAGTAGAAGGGCCTCTGGAGGGAGCGGGGCAAGGAGGGAGCCAGGAGGGTCCTGAAGAGGAGTGGGAGCCCCCGTTCTGTCGATAGTGGATAGGATAACCTAAAGAAGGGGAGACACCCGAGAAACATAGCAAGCTGGCCAGGTCCAAGTGGTCAGCTCAGCTCAGGGGCTGGGAGGAGAAGAGGGGTCCGGAAGGGCAACTCTTCCCTAGGGGGCAGCCCAGCCCACCAGTGGCCCATGAGAGTCTGGGCTGTTCGCTCCCTGGCTGCAGAGGGCCCACCCACAAGCATTTCAGGGAGGAGGACAGAGGGGAAGATGGAGGCCAAAGGAATGGAAGGGTCAAGGAAATTCTTCTCTCAGAAGACCAACAGGGGGTGAATGGTCTCCACCACAGGGTCCCTGGCTCTTCACGTCCATCCAAATAAATCCAACTGGCTACCGTTGCACAATCCACAGGTTGCAGCCTGACCCAGGGTGTGCAGAGTACATGTGAACAGGTTAAAAGTAGAGGCCTCCCCCAGAGTTGCTCACGGCCTAAGCCACAGAGAAGTAAGAAGAGAAGTTGGTCACAGGAAAATAGTTGGCAGAAATCTTTCAACAGAGGTTTTTCTTCCCAGGCTTCCAAATATAACTCAGCATTTCAACTTAAGCAAATTATTTAAGCAAACTCTTTCATGCCACCAAATCACAACCAACCTCACCATAAAGCTAACCAAAGGAGAAGCATCGCACATCCTAATTCTGCTGTACAAAATGTGAGGAACTTCGGCTCAAAGGCTATTGGGAAGAGGACCAGTCAAACTCAGGAAAGGCAAGATGGCTCCCCACACCGACTGAGGTCCCCCCAGAAGTCAGGCTTCACTCCAGGAGCCACCACATTTATCAACTTCCCAGCAGGACTAGGAACATTTCTCAGAGGAGCCTCTTGCAATTTCTTCAAACGGTTTTCTTGAGCAAAGACCTGAAAACAGTGTGCGGCAGCAGCAGCCAAAAAAGCCAACGCAATCCTAAATTGCATTAACAGAGGGATACAATCAAGATCAAGGAAGGTACTAATACCACTCTATAAAGCCTTAGTAAGACCACACCTAGAGTGCTGCATCCGGCTTTGGTCACCACATTATAAAAAAGATGTTGAGACTCTAGAAAAAGTACAGAAAAGAGCAACCACGATGATTAGGGGACTGGAGGCAAGAACTGGGCATGGGTAGTTTAGTGAAGAGAAGGACCTAGTCAATATATTTATTTATTTATTTTATTTATTTGTCAAGCATGTGTAAGGTAACTGATATAAGTATAAACATAATTATGAATACAGGAAATGGATACAAATAAATGGGGGACAATGGGATAGGGATGGTAGGCACGCTGGTGCAGTTATGCAGACCCCTTACAGACCTCTTAGGAATGGGGTGAGCTCAACAGAAGACAGTCTAAGGTTAAACTTTTGGGGGTTTGGGGGAAGAAACCACAGAGTCAGGTAGTGTATTCCAGGTATTGGCCACTCTGTTGCTAAAGTAGTATTTTCTGCAATCGAGTTTGGAGTGGTTTACCTTAAGTTTGTATCTATTGTGTGCTCATGTATTGTTGCAGTTGAAGCTGAAGTAGTCATTGACAGGTAGGACATTGTACCAGATAATTATATGTGCTACACTTAGGTCAGACCGAAGGCTGAATAGTTCTAAGTTGTCTAAGCCCAAAATTTCAAGTCTGGTGGCATAAGGTATTCTGTTGTGAACAGAGGAGTGGAGGGCTCTTCTTGTGAAATATCTCTGGACTCTCTCAATTGTATTAATGTCCGATATGTAGTGCAGGTTCCAGACAAATAAGCTGTATTTAAGAATTGGTTTAGCACAGGAGTCGGCAACCTTAAACCCTTAAAGAGCCACAAAGGTCCTAACCAGAAGTCTCCCATTCAATTCCGGAGCTGACCTGAAGTCTGGTTCCCCCCACCTAGTGCCGTGTTCTTTTTCCTCTACCTGTCCAAACTGAAAGCCCTATCAATTGTGGAGCCAACTGAAAACCCCGCCTCTTGCCATAGAGTCTCCTCCTGGCACGCCATGCTTTCCTCCCCATAACCAGAAGCTCCTCTCAAAACTGTGGCACCAAAAAGTGACAGGGAGCTGCAGCAGAGGGATGAAAGAGCCACATGCGGCTCCAGAGCCACGGGTTGCTGACCCCTGGTCTAGCAAATGTTTTGTATGTTCTAGTTAAAAGTACACTATTACCAGAGAAGAAACTACACAAGATTAGGTTAATAACTCTTAATGCCTTTTTGGCAATGTTGTTACAGTGGCCTCTGGCACTTAGATCATTAGAGATGAGTACTCCGAGGGTGAAGGTCATCTACAAGGTTTTCTTAGGTTACAGTTGTGGCCTGGATTCAGATTTCTTTTATCTGATTGTTGTCTTCACCTAAGGCTTCTTCCTGTTCCTCAAGGTTATTCCTTCTTCCCATTATAGGAAGACATTGTTTCTTTGTTCTCATATCCATGGAAACTTTGTAGAAAGGAAGTGCTGGTGGTTCACTTCATAAAAATCAAGTAGTAATATTCTTAGATTGCAATATTAATATGTTAAAAAATTGAAGGAAAGAAAGAGAAAATGAAAATTTGTGGTGTTAGAGCAGGGTTGGAGAAACAAGAGGAACTTGCTCCATCTAGTCTGGGCAGAAACCCCAAAAGTGTCTGTTGGGGGGAATAAGGGGACTGAAGGGAGCTTGAGCATCTAGAGTCAAGGATAATTCATTGACATAATGGATCATGTTGGAGCACCTGCAAAAGAAATTTAAAAAAAGCAATGAGCAACTGCAAATGAGCAAAAAAGGTAGCAGCCTGGCAGCTTAGGACAAAATGGCTGCCCAGAGGGACGGGCATGTCAGGTGCTACAACCAATCAGAGCTGAGGTTGTTGCTAGAATGGAAGAAAGCATAGGAGACTATCTGCTCTGAAGGGCAGGTTTCAATGAAAACCGGAAAACACGAACCAAATCTGAGACATGAGTAGTCTGGTCTATTGGTGTTTCAATGCTGTCAAAGTTCTAGATTCTGAATTCAAGCAAGCTCTCTGTTGATCACCACATTACAAAGGGGGTTGCCCACTATCTGAAGGGTCCAGCTATATTTTATATAAGATTTTCAGGAACTGAAGAGATTAGATATCAATATCCTGCAGAATGATGTTATCTCTAGCAGTCTCTGCTACAGTAGACAATTAATAAAGATGATTACATCTCTGAGGCTAAATTTGGTACATTATGAACAGTGCTTAACTTATACTACCCTGATGACAAATCATTCAGAGGTAAAGCTGTGGTGTTTTCAGGAATAACTCGTTATTCTAATTAACGTATCATCACACACAGGTTCAATCTGATATAAGTAGTGTTACAGATAATACTGTGTATACCAGCGGTTACCAACTGGTGGTCTGTGGACTACTGGTGATCCATGAGAACATTTTGGTGATCCGCAGAAAAGTTATTTGCATTTTTTATATTGCACTAAATCAGCAGTCCTCAAACTACTGTCCCTGGGACAGATACGTGCAATGCATGTTTGTGTTGCTGCAGAGAGTCTCCCCTTTTGGGGTCTTTTTGTGTGAGTTGGAGGGGGGCAGAAATTCTAATTTGGGGTCTGCTTCGTCCTCTTGGTGCGGGGCTTTGGGCAAAGGCTGGAGGGAAGCCCCACTGGTGGCGAAGAGCCAGAAGGCCTTATTCTTAGTGGTCCCTAAGGTCCAAAAGGTTGGTGACCCCTGGTATATACCTAAGTAACTCTGGCTACCTGGATCACTGCTAACTCTTTGCAACCATCTTGTTGTAATCTGGATTTTTGTAATTCAGTTCTGGTAGTTCTTACATATACATGACAAGAGATTTAATACATTTTCACAATTATATCTTTCTATGATCAAGCCTTTCTACAAGAACAGACACAATAATAGCAGTAACAATAAAAATAACACAAAAAAACGGTTTAGAATATCCAAATAGTAATTTGGTAAAAAAATGAAATTTATTTAAGGGTTTCATTTTCATTTTAAATGTGTACTTTTCTCCTACATTCTTTTGAATTCATCTTGTAATAATCCAGGTCTAAACTCAAGGTAATGCATTTGATGTTTAACAACGAACCAGAAAAACAAGGTTAATGTACAGCACAGCAATCCATGAAATCTGATTTTACTTGCCTTTTTTATGGGCTGAAACCACATCAAGCTTTCCCATCTAGAAGGAATTGCATCTTCTGTTTCAACAAAAGAAGCAAGTCTACCTACAATTCCTTTCATGTATATGGTCCTACTCCTACTTTGAAAAATAAAAATGGAAAACCTATTTGTATCTGACTTTTGTGAGCACACTGGAGCATATATGGAGCTCTTGATAAGAATGAATCACTTTATAGGCTTGTCTTTCATGCAATAACCTTATCAGAAAGACACCTATATGTTCATAGTGATGGTGATTTAATGCATTACTTTGAGATGGATTCAGGAGTTAGATCCTGCTGTTATCCTTTCAGAAAGGTTTGGAGAATAAGGCAAAAGGTATTTCAAAGGTTGAAAGAAAGTTAGGGGGTCTCCAATGCCAGCCTAGCACACTTTGCTGTGTAAAATGGAACTCAAATTATTCATCATCCTATATTAGGGACATCACTTCAAAGGGCTTTCTACACTAGTCAATTCCTGCTGTCATCCATTCCCCTACAGATGATACTATGAAAAGCTTATATCATCCAAGGACAGAGGTGGCCTTGAGCATCTCCAGGAAAAGTCAGGAGAAGGATTTTCAGGCTTTGGCCCAAAATTGCAGTCTCTAACATGTAATATTTAGGGGGAAATGCATCATCATTATTAATATTACAATCAAATGTTGAATAGCAATGAAAAAGAATTCTGAAGTAGATCTTGCTGGAAGCAAACTTTGGCCATTTCACTAGAGTGGATTCATCATGGGAGAAACACTAGCTGGAATAAAGTCTAGCTAGAGGTGGTCCTTCCTTAGAAAAAAAATCTACTGTAATACCTTAGTAGATGAGTCTTCCATTTTTCTTTCAATGAGATGGTCAAAACTTCCCTTCCCTTCCTTCCCCTTCCCTTCCCTTCCCTTCCCTTCCCCTTCCCTTCCACTCCCCTTCCCTTCCCCTTCCCCTTCCCCTTCTCTTCTCTTCTCTTCTCTTCTCTTCTCTT
>JANHFT010006251.1:58035-72259 GCA_032467955.1 Pseudoxenodon macrops | reverse complement strand
GTTTAACAGATTTGGAGAGAACCGGTTCTATGATGTCACCAGCTGTTTGCAACCTACTCTATAGAACCGGTGCGAACTGGTGCAAACCGGTAGGATTTCACCCCTGAAAGTAACTGCAGTTTAACATCTGTGCCAAGAAAAGCTGAATTGTGCTGCATATAGATTAGTCCACACGCATGTTTAATTTACCTTCTTTGTTTCGCTTCTGCTATTGTGGGGAGATAGTGCAGCTCGAAGATGGATAGTTTTGCAATCTGCTAATTAAAACAGAAAGTCTCTTTCCTCTTTAATAGATTTTTTTTTGAGGTTAGAAAAAAAAATGGTCATGTCAGCTGCCACTTTATGTTTGCCTGTGCTTGGCTGCCACGTAGTGACAGACTGCCATGAAATGTAGAGAGGGGGAAAAGGAAATTGCTTGGGGAAATGAAAGTAAGCACTGTATCTGCTCGAGACACTGCCTCAACATCACCCAAGCTGCGCTTGGTCTGACCATTATGAAAATACCTTGCCGGGACCTGATTGATGATACCGGGGTGGGCAATGAGAGATAGTGAAGGGAGGGAAAAAGTGGAACTTAGGGATTTGGCTGCCCGATTCTCGGTTTTGGCTTTGCAATATTGCAATACACATGATCTCTAATGCATTATACCTTTCTCAACAAATGAAGCCAAGGATAATTTCTATTTAGAGGTTGTAGCCAGTCTGACAAAGCATGAGCAGCAACAGTAAGCAGAAGATCTAATTGTGTCTTTTCTGATAATCAGAGATTGTTAACCATTTTTTGTGTGTGTGTGACAAATTGTTTGGCTTGTAAGTATAAAGTAAAATTAGTGGGGGACCCTTGTCAATATTTTCTGGTCATTTTTCCTTAAGGAGAAATCCTGGAAGTGAGAGTTGTTACTTCGATTCTATACTTACAGACATTCCTGCTGTGATTTGATCGATCCACTTGCTCGCTAAATATTTTTCCCAGGCAGATAATGGAGAGCAGGAAGGCTATTAACCCTGACTGACATCTCAGAAGAGTAAAGCTGGAAAGCTAGTTGTTCAGGTTTATAGAAATTACTTATAGAGCCCCATCAAAGTGGTCATGCTTGTTGATGATCTCTGGTGAGAGCAGGATGGAGTGATGCAACCATCCTCACTCTCCTTGACCTCTCGGCAGTTTTCAATACCATCGACCATGGTATCCTTTTGGGCTGGCTGCAGGGACTGGGGCTGTGCTGGTTCAACTCCTTCTCCATGGTCAGTCCAATCACTATTGAAAGGGAGTGAAATATCCAGCACTATGTTGTGGTGTGCTGCAGGGCTGGATATTCTCTCCACTCCTTTCCAATGTCTATATGAAGCCGCTAGGCAAGATCATCTGTCACCACTGGTTGAGATATCTACTGTATGCAATGTCACCCAACTCGGTATCTCTCCACTCTTAGTGACCCAAGTGATACTGTGGCCACCCTCTTGTGCTGCCTGATGGCAGTGGGGACCTGGATGGGGGACAACAGGCTTTTACTTAGTCCTGGCAAGACCGAATGGCTTTGGGTACAATACACAGGGATTCTGTCATCTTTTACTCTGGATGGGGTAGCACTGCCGCAGAAAGATCCAGTCTGCAGCTTGGGGGCTCACAACTCCTGCTTGAGGAGCAGGGGGCATTCGCAGCTAGGAAAACCTTGGCAAAACTTTGTGTTGTGCACCAGTTGCAGCCTTTCTTGCATCAGGATTCTGTGTGCTCAGTTGTTTAGTCCCTTATCATCTCACAGTTGGACTATTATAATGCACATTATATGGGGGTATTGAGATGCATTCATAGGCTATAGCTGGTGCAGAGTGCAGCGGCACAGGCAGTTTTAAGTGCCCCTAGAATGGTCCTTGTATCACCACTGCTCCTCAAGCTATATTGGTTGCTGCTCTGCTTCCGGGTACAATTCAAGGTGTTGGTAATCACCTTTAAAGCCCTTGGCATGGGTCAAGGTTTCTTGAGGGATCATCTCATCCCACTGGGATTGGCCCATCCCACTCGTGCTGACAGAACAGGAAAGTTACGGGTCCCATCAGCCCAATTATTCCAGCTGGCAGGGTCCAGAAGGAAAGCCTTGCTCTGCTGTTGTTCCTGCCCTCTGGAATATCTTGTTCCCCCAAGGTGAGGTTGGCCCCAACCCTCCTACCCTTTCATAAGGGCCTAGAGGCCTGGAACCCCAGTGGGGAAACAACACAGTGGAAGTGGTTGAAGTAAACGAGATCCCACCTCCCGCCATTCTGCCCCCACCCTCCCCACGTGTCCTTAATCTTTGGTTTTAATTTGTTTTAATGCAGATATATTTTTATGGCTGTAAGCCACCCAGAGTTACTTTTGGTAAGATGGGCAGCCAATAAATTTTAGAAAGAGAGAAAAGGAAAGGAAGAGAAGGGAGGGAAAGAAAGGAAGAGAGAGAGAGAAAGAACAAAACCTCTAGACCATTACTAATGATTTTATAGATAACTTTTTTATTTCATGCCATAAATATGTAAGGGCTTGTATCTTGAAGTGCAAAAGCTATTGCAGCTGTGTAAGCCCTAAATCCAGTTTAAGTATCTGGTTGACTTTGGCATGGTCAGGCATGGAAGGTATAGCCTGAGTTGAAAGCATTCAGAAGAAAATAGTAACAACGGACCTCTGTACTATTGCCAGGAAAACAACATAGAGATGTCTGTGAAGCTAGAAATTCAAATATAACTTGATTTTATCCAACTCTTAAAGGAAATATTGGGAGAGAAGTTTGTAAATTAGCCACCTAACTTTCCTGCTTAAGGTCATCTGGCGAGCTGGAAGTTAAATTGAAAAGGGTGACACACACCCCTCCCCCGATTTTCAAGCCCTGGTTTTCTTAGAATAGAACCATTCCACTTTCTAACATTAAAATATTTTCCAACCTTCAAAACTGCCAACATTGCCTTGAAAACCCTGAAAAATATTCCAAAATTGCCCCAAATATGGCTGGAGAGAGGGAGTTAAGTGTTGGCGACAAGATCTTGGAATGTTACAGTGACCAAATGTCCTTTTTATATAAAGGACAGTCCTTTATTTCAGAAAACTGTCCTTTATTAGAAAATGCATGTGCTACAGTTTTTCTGCTGTTCAATTTTCTTTTGTAAACCAAAAATATTAATATTAAAATTATTAAAAAATAAACAATTACCTACAAACCTCTTTGCCCCTTTCTCCAATTTGTTTTTTTTAAATAAAGGAATATGGTCAACACAAGTACAATATGGGGGAGGCACATGTGATGGACATGATCTTTCTGTCTTAAGTTCCATCCTCCTCTGCTTTATGGTACATAATTGCAATAGGCCCAAGTTTAGTCTTTTTTGAGATGTTGGAAACCACTTGTTCTGATTATCCCTTGGCTCTTCAAAATGAAAGGAAATGTATTCCTGATTCTGAAAAGCTGTCCTAAGCATCTGGTACATATGGCAGAGGGGGAAATTCAATTCACTGGATTTTTGACACCTTTCAGCATAGACAGAGCTTTGAAAAATGATCATGCTATGCAAATAATAAATGAAAGTGGTAAATATGCAATAGAACATATTATCAGCATTAAACTGCCTTGTAGGGAATGTTTCTCTCTTGCTAATGTTTCTATCTGTATAACGGAATTTGACTTCTTTTTAAATATCAAGGTGATTGTGCTCTTCTGTATGTCAGAATCAACAACGTGGCAACTGCTGTTGGAAAAGAAGCAAAGCTTCATCTCTTTCAAGCTCAGGAATGGCTAAAGCTTCAAGAAAGCCAGCAGGATTACAGCTGTAAAGAAAAACTGGCTAAAGCTCAGCTGATAAGTGAGTCTTTGCACAGGTGTCATTAATGTATTGAGCCATTATATAGCCTGTTTATACTCATTGGCTGATCATAGATTAATCCTTAGTAAAGCATTTCAGAGGCCGTTAAAGTACTTTGATATTTGCACCAAAAGGCATAGAAATAGCAAGCTAAGGCACATTGACTTCTAGCTATACTAGTTACGAAATCGTTCTACAATCACACCTGTTCTGCTTCTTTACATATTAACTTCTATATACCTACATTTCACTTTTCGTCATTCAATTCTAGTCTATTTTGTTTCACAGATTACATGTGTTATCCATGGTGTATCACAAGTGAATGCTCTGTATTAGATTCTAAATATGGTCCTTTTTTCATCTAGATAATAGAGGATTGTTACACCCTGCTTATCTCCAGCATGGCCATTTTTGTTTTTGAAATCCCGATAAAGTTCATCAAGAGTCAAGATTCTAATTGTTGACAAAACCCAGCACCTAGGATAAGTTCATAGAAGGGAGAAGTTTCTAATCTGTTAACGCTTGCAATCCAAGCAAATGTTAATATTTACTCTTCCCTTTTGGATTCAATACAAAATGTGATAACATAATGCCAACTAGTGTAGATTGATCAGGTACTATTAAGTCAGGTCTAACACTTGGAGACTTGGCATCTCAGCCTGTCTTTGCAGCCAGTCCAAAGCTCTCCCCACTAGACTTTTAACCACAATAAATATTAGAATGCAAAAAGCTGCATCAGAGGTAGGCAATTTTGGATGGGCCAGAGGCTATTCTTGGACTTCCAGACTGCCAGAGGGGGGAGGGGGATGCAGAAGGCTGATCCACTATTGCTGTGAAATCATGAGAAGGGGCCAGGTCTTTTGCCCCTTTTTGCCATTTTGTTTAGGGCAGGAAGATTTGAGAGGTGAGCCACTCCCACCCCAAGCAAACAATTGTTCTCAATCACGCAACTGATAATCTTCTATTTTGCCACATTTTTTAAAATGATCATATTTGCTTCGGTTTCTAAGTTTTCTCAGTGAATTGAAGAGAATTTTTTTTACCCATACAGCTGACTTAAAAGCAATTTTTAGAAAACCATTCAATGATGCAATTGACTATTTTTCCATATTGCAAGTATTAATGTTAAACCTATAATTATGGTAGCCTAAAATAAGAAAATGATGTCTAGTTGTTTTTTTTAAGCATGAAGAGTCCCTTTGTTTCTTTGTTCAATTAAAGAAAATGAAACTAGGAAATCAGATTACAAAGGCTAAAGTCAATTTCTGTGGACCACAAACATTTTATAATTAGTAAATCCTTAGATAGTTTATTTCAAAGTGGTCATAATCAGGATAATTCTTAATTGATATACTAATCAAAATAAAATGTTAATAGTAATGCACAACCAGTACCCATAGTATGACATTGGCAGATTTTAAAAAGAGCCATATCTTGGCTATTTTATATGTACTTCCTTCCCAAATTACTTTCAAAATATATAAACTGGCTTTTGGTCTGTTTAGAATAAGTTGCATGGAGATCTAGTCACATTTTGTAACTTAACAAGAAGCTTTATACTGAGTTAGAGGTGGCTCAGTATTGTTTGCATAGATTAACTTCTCCTGCATTTTAGGCTGTTGATTTTTCTAACCTGACATAAAGAAGTCAGGGATTCAAGGTGGAGTTTTCTTCAGGCAAGGTTTTTACCATGCCCCTGAATCATTGAAGTATTTTTTTCTAATTAAATAACATTTTACTATAATTGACTATTCATTATGATTTTCATAATTAAGTGCATTTAGTTTCTTCTTTGGCCTAAAGGTGGTTAAAAGTGATTAACTGGGAATGATTTTTGCCCTTTGATATATAATGAGTTGGTATGTTCTTTAAATATAGTATATTTCCATTTCTGTTATAAACATACTCTGCAAAAATGCATTCTATTGGTATGTATATTCTAGCATTTATATTGGCACATATACTTTCAGCAATATGAATGTGACCCTTAGCCATAACCAAACATGAAAAATTTATTGAGTGCTAGAAATTTCTTATCACTAAAAGCTTCCTGGAGATAGTGACTTTAATGTATTTTTTTAAGTGAACATGAACAGCACCGAACAAAATATAACAGTATCCCAGGTCCCTTATCCAGACACGTGGTATGTATTTTATGTCGACAAGTTTACCTGTGCGGAGACATATGAAGACTCTGAATCTGAGGATGTTCAATTTGAAATGGTGCTACTAAATCCAGATGCAGAACGGAATCCATTAGATCACTTTAGTGCAGGGGAATCAGGTAAGATTTCTTTTTATATATGAAGTGGGCTTTGTGGGAAATAGAATGAAGATGTGACTAACTTAATGGAAGTACATTTTTGGAGAAGCATTTCTCCAAATCTATGAAAGATTATGCATACTTGATTGCAAACAAACAAACAAGAAACTTATCTGCAACTTTTAAAGCCTTTATTTCTTCTTTTTTTTGGCATTGTGTGACTGTCTTCCCATAGCAACTTAATGAATAAAGAAAAGAATGTGAATTATAGAACCTAACAATTTGTTAGTTTGGTTTACCTCATGAAGTGTTGTAAGGTAAAGTTGCATTTTACATGGGAGCACTTAATGGAGCACCCACCACTTTTAAGTATTGCAGCAGTGACATCTAGTGGTAAGACAAAACACCTCCCTCTTAGCTGCTGCTTTTGCAAAGACTGCCTTAGTTGCCATATTTAGTCTGAAAAACAATCTTGAAGACAGCGATCCTTCAAAAAAAGGATGATTAGGCAGAAAAAAGGTACATAACCAAACAGATTATATTTTGAAATCAAAGGCTGAGTTTCCTTGTTTCATGTAATTCCCAATCCCTAATACAGCATTTCTCAATCTATACGCAATTTAAGCTGTGCGAACTTCAACTCCCAGAATTCCCCAGCGCCATGATATGGAAACCCTATCACATATCTTCATCTCTGCTAGCATTGCATCTCTTCGGCTGGTGGTCCTTTAAAGACCTAATGAACCTCTCAAGGTCCCATCACGAAGGGCCTATTCTGTAGTGGAACTTGTTTCTGGAATGCTCCCTGCACCTTTTAGCCCAAGATGAAACTGGTTATTTCCCCAGACTTCTTAAACTTCAAATCAGTTTACTAAGCTGTAGTCAAGTGTGTTTTAATTGGAAGTTGCTCTGGGAATTGTCGGGTTTTTCATTAGGTAGAAGGCATGAAAACAAGGCTTATAAGAAACAAGGCATTCATTGTCAAATAAATGAATGAACATTGGGTTTTGTTTTTTTTTCTGTTCACAGGCTTACATGAGTTCTTCTTCCTACTTGTCCTGGGTTATTTTGTTGCTGCCTGCATTTACGCTCAGTCCCTGTGGCAAACAATTAAGAAAGGGGGACCTATGCACACGGTGCTCAAAGTGCTCTCTGTAGTTTTGCTCCTGCAAGCAGCTTCAGCTCTTGCAAACTATCTGCATTTTTCAAGGTAAATTCAGATCCCCCAGAAGGAACTTCAGCTGAATTCCTATAAACTGTTGCTCTTGTCTGCTGCCTTAGGCTCCCAGCAGCAACCTCTACTAACAAGAATTTCTAGCTTTCCCAGCTAGCTTTGCTCTTAAGGCCTGAACCTCAAACGATTCCTTTGAAAAACCCTAGGCTGCGCTGCTTAGGCTTAAACTTTCTTTCTGCTCCAGCATACAGAGGCAAGCAAGCTAAATCACAGTACAGTATTTATTTACGGCGACTCTGGGCAGCTTACAGAAGATAAAAACAATGTAGAATGAATATTAATAATATATGATTATTATTATTAATTTGTGACACATCTTTAAATATTCAGTTGATGAGTTTTATTTTTAATGAATAAAAGAAATAATAAAAACACACATCCTCAGTGACAACAGACACTCACATCAACCATTTAATGGGCTCCATCTGACTCTGGGTTCTCCAGGTCCATTGGCAAAACCATCCCTTCAGGGCCTTCCGAAAGAATGTCAGAGTAGGGGCCATTATAATTTCTGGAGGGATGATGTTCCAGAGGGAGGGAGCCACTACAGAGAAGGCCCTTCTTGGATCCCGCCAGATGTACCTGAGTAATCTCAGATAGCACCACTCAATGCAGAGTACATGGATCTCTTGGGGTTATACTATGGATTCTCACAGTGGTATGGAAGCCATTCGGATTATCCAAGTAAGTTGTACTTCTGAGCAGACCAGGCTTCTATCATACTGAATCTCTTTCTCCAATTTGTTGGGTGAAACGTCACTCTAAGGCAGGGGTGTCAAACGTGCAACAATGAGTCATCACATGACGTATCGCAACTTTCCCCCTTCGCTAAAACGGGAGTAAGTGTAGCCAGCGCATAATGCATTCGGCCCACGGATCGTGAGTTTGACATTGCTGCTCTAAAGGGATGCTTATTTAGTGGCTTCTAATTTTAATAAAACAGGTTTCACTGAGCATTGGGACAAAGAATCAGGTTACTAATTGTTGTTTCCTGATATTAGACCCACAGAATTGTTTTGTGGTTTGCCCATAATCTTTTTTTGAGGCTGCACATTCCTACTTCAGTTTCTTTTCAAATTCTCTTCTTTAATCTTAAATAGAGTTTCTTACGATGGGTTCCTTGAAATAATGCAAATACATGATAAATCAGGGTTGGAATGCATTCCAGATTTCTTTTTAATATTTTGGTTGTTTTTTTTCTTAACACGGTAAATGTAAACTAGCTTTATGTAAATTTACATGTAAACTAACATCTATTAATGAAGGAATAAAGAGGGAGACTGATTAGGACAAAAGGGAGCCGAGTGCAGAAGTTTCTCAATAGCAATTGCAGTGGCCAAATTATATTCCAGTGTAAGCAACCTTATACTTGCTGTTTGTAATCCAATCTCTCGTTTCTTTTGCTATGGATGACCTTTAACACGTTCTGCAAATAACATGTGTGTACACATATGCACGTGTGTGTGTGTGTGTTTGTAACCAGAAAGATTATTTGTAATTATTGTGTGGGCCCTTTACATTTGAAGGAGAAAATGTGCTTCTGAGCATGGAAGTAAGTAAGGCCTGTTGCCAATTCCTGAGAGCAGCTACGTCTGTCCTAGCATCGTATAGCCCAGGGGTGTCAAACTCTACAAATAGAATAGAATAAAATAGAATTCTTTATTGGCCAAGTGTATTTCATTGAGGGCTGCATCAGGGTTCTGTTGGATCTTGAGGCGGGGGGGGCAGCTCGACATCACTCATGTCGGGCCCTCTTGAGCTCCGTTTTTTCTGGCAGAGAGTTGCAGGAGGCCCTCACAGCCGAAAACGGAGCATGCAAAGCTCGGTAGAGCTGCGCGGCCCTCCTGAGCTCCCGTTTTCGCTGGCAGAAGAGAGACATCGCGGACTGGTCCTTCACTGTTTCCAGGGCTGCCTGTAGGCCAGATCTGGCTGAAGGGGCCTTGAGTTTGACACCCCTAATATAGTCCCTTTCACCGCTACTTCACATCCTAGGAAAAGCCTTGTTTGGCTCATAAACTAGCAGACTCAGAAGTACCTTTCACCTTCGAATCTGAAGTGGTACACAACTCTAATATTGTGTATGAAGCATTGGACTTTTTAACAGAATGAGCTTTTGAAAATAATTTTCTTTTGTTTACATTAGTTATTCAAAAAATGGAGTAGGATTGCCTTTTATGGGGAGCCTTGCAGAATGTAAGTACATCTTTTCCAACTTGAGTATTTGTTTTCTTTGGTATATCATGAAGTGCTGTTTAATATCGTTTTAATTATTGCATGTGTTATTTGGAGTGCGCTAATGCCCTGTACTTCCCACATACTGCCTGGGGCTGGTAGGATCCCACCAGCCACTACACAGGGCAGGGCCTTTTGTTCATTGTGTCTAGCAACATATTTGATTATTTCGAATGATGCTTAACAGTGTAATCATACACTTGTCTGCCCAAACCTTAACATGCTGAATTGATTGCTCTCAGAGTAAATAGGAGATTAAACCAAATAGTTGGCAACAAATTAAAATGTTCCACATTGGGCAGCATAGCTGGAAAATTGAGAGACTGGAGAGCATGTTATCGTTTATTTGCCTCATTTGGGGAGCCCTCGGCCTCTTATTCAACCTAGAAATAAGGAGAAATTTTCTGACAGAGTAATCAACCAATGGAATAGAAGTTGCCTTCAGAAGTTGTGGGAGCTTCGTCACTGGAAATTTTCAAGAAGAGACTTGACTGCCATCTGTCAGAAATGGTGTGGGGTCTCCTGCTTGGGCAGGGGTTTGGACTAGAAGATTTACAAGATCCCTTCCAACTCTGTTAATCTATTAATCTTAAAGACCTTGTTAACCACCAAAAGATGACTTGTTCTGCTGCAAAAGTTGAAAACGGCTTGCCACATTTTTGGGGAAGTGACTGAAAGTAAAGAACGTTCCTAATGAGGCCAAAATTGCTCTCAATATAGCAAGAGTGAGTGCAGATGGTAAACATTCATCTGTTCACCCAAAGGAATGGCTGCCCTGAAGGACTTGTATGGAGGGCAGAAGCTTCCCCTAGAAACTTTTTGCAGAAATAAGAAAGCCCTACACAAGGGATTTCTATGTGCCGGGTATCCCTAATGTCATAATTACTGATTTAACTGTGTAACCTTTCTTGACCTTCCCCTTAGTGTGTGACATAATCTCTCAGGTGCAGATGTTGTACCTGCTCCTGAGTCTTTGCATGGGATGGGCAATTGGTAGAATGAAGAAATCTCAGAGCAAACCTCTCCAGTGGGACTCCAGTCCAGCATCCACCGCCATTGCCATAACCGCTGTTGTGACACAGGTCTGTGCTGGGGTTGTTGTTTTTCTTGTCTTTACTGAAGAAGGGATTAGTGGCTAATTATTCTAGAACATTAATAAGATGTAATGTTGAAAGTTATCTTGCCCGAATAGAACAGCCTAATTATTATTTGGGAAGATAGTTAATGAAAGGCAAGCTGGACAGGTTCTATACCTGATTTTAGCATAATTGGAAGATGCTGCCAAAACCATAGCCTCCAAAAGAGAGCCAGATCGGTGTAATGTACCAACATAGAAATTGGGAAACCTGAGTTCTAGTCCTGTCTCAGGCACGAAAAGCTGAAGGTGTTTACAGCTACCTTGAGCCAATTCCTCTTTCTCAGCCCTAGGAAAAAGAAGGAATGGGAACCACTTCTGAAATCATGACACAACTACAAGGAATATTGGCTTCAGGTCCCCTTCTCCAAAAATAGCCTCTCTGAAAGGATTAGTCTGGAATATTTTGTTATACATTTTCCAAATCTATAATTATTTTTTTCTATTTAGTAATTATTTTAAAGTTTTACTTTCTTTCCCAATCTGAGATAGTCATTACTAATAATGTGGATTCATCGTGCTTGTATTTTCTGAAGAAAGTTTTCTTCAAGCATCCTTTTTATTCTTGGTATATGGCTTGTTCTGTTGCAGAGCATTCTGCTTATTTGGGAGCAGCTTGAGGATACCAATCACCATAGTTACCATTCACACCAAAGTTTAGCCGGTGCACTTCTCCTTGGCTTAAGGATTTGTCTAGCTGTGTTGTTAGGATGCGGACTTTACCAGATTATCCGAATTGAGAGGAGTACTCTAAAAAGAGAATTCTATATTACTTTCACAAAGGTACGTGCGTTACATGAAAACCCGATGCATTCTTTAAAAAAACCTCAGTGAAACTCTTGACGAAAATATAAAGAAGTATATTTATATTTATTCAGAGGTAAGTCAGGATGTTCGTAATGAGGCTCCTTTGTGTGTATATGTGTAAATAAAAAAGTTTTGAATTGCTCAGGAAATATTATTTAAGGTATACTTCCATTAGTATCTTTACAGCTTTCTGTTTCATGATTTAGAATAGTTAATACTTAAAAAAAAAAGAGTTTGACAACAGGAAAGTGTCTGACTGGGGGTCCATAAACCATGAATGCTGCCAGGTATCCATAGCTGATATCCACATGTGTCTTCTCTCTTTCAGGGATGTATTCTTTGGTTCTTATGTCATCCAACTCTTGTGACTATATCTCTAATGTTTAGAGATTATCAGCGAGAAAAGGTTGGTATTAGGGGTGTTTTTCAGAACTGAAAATCGCTGACATGAATGATGCTCCTTTCTGATGATAAAGCCCACACTTTTTAATTTAGCTATTTTTTGCTAGACCTTAAATCGTATAGTTGCCCTAAAAGTCCATGTTCTTGCTGCATGCATTTCACTAAAATGGCCTTAAGAGCAAGTTAGAATTTCAATCTGACTATTCCCCTTGTTTTTATTCTGCATTTAGTTAAGCCAGATACAGGGTTGTCCTGAGAGTAGTGATTACTTGAATTGACTGTAAAAAGAAGGGCAAATGTCACCAGGCTTGACATTTTGAACTTGGACAACCTAGAACTACGCCACCTACGGTCTTACCTCAGCGTAGTACATAAAACTATCTGCTACAACGTCCTACCTGTCAATGACTACTTCAGCTTCAACCACAATAATATGCGAGCACACAATAGATACAAACTCAAGGTAAACTGCTCCAAACTCGATTGCAGAAAATACGACTTCAGCAACAGAGTGGTCAACGCCTGGAATGACTCCATTGTTACAGCCTGAAACCCCCACAGCTTCAACCTTAAACTGTCTACCGTGGACCTCACCAGGGATGGGTTGTAAATTGTTTTGCTGCCGTTCACTCAGGGTTGCATCTTGTGCCCGTGCACACAGCAGTCAAAAAATAGCTTCTGCTCATGCACAGAGGCAAAATTCAAAATGGCGGCACCCAAGAGACAGGCTCCATGACACCAACAATGAGTTGCTAACAGTTCTACAGAACCAGATAAAACTAGTAGGAACCTACCTCTGGACCTCACCTCATTCCTAAGAGGTCCGTAAAGGGGGCGTGCATAAGCGCACCAGCGTGCCTACTATCCCTGTTCTACGGTTCCCATTTATTTGTACTCATTTCATATGTTCATGTTTATATTTAGACCTGTTATCTTGTAAATGTTTGACAAATAAATAAATAAATAATAAAAGTTATGTTTTAGTTAACCTTTTTCCCCCCAAGTCACTTTAATGACAAACAAGTGAAAGTAGTGGGCCGCAATCTGTCCAACTCCAAAGGGAAGGGAGATATGGATGAGAGAAGTAGTTGCAGCAATTTTGATGGGGTGGAGAGATCGGTTACATTTTATTTTACATTTGATTGAAAAAAGGCTTTATACTTTTTCAGGGTATAGGGAAAAAAATCAATCTACTTGCATAGTCAAATGTAATAATGTAAAATTCACTATGTGGAGGGACCTGGAGCCATCTGCAGGGTGTGTAAAAACCCGTCAGGATAGTAGGTAACATTACATGATTGAAGCCCCACCAATTGTTTACACGCTTCACACTTGGGAAACACATTAATGAAGGGCGGGCTTTGATCATATAGCTGCAGCTGCCCTCTTCATGTTACTGACATTCACATACACACACACACAAATACTTTCTCCGTGGTGGTGCAGGGGTTAGAATGTAGCATTGCAGACCAATTTTGCAAACTGCCAGCAGTTCAATTCCCACCAGCTCAAGGTTGACTCAGCCTCCCATCCTTCTGAGGTCAGTAAAATGAGGAGCCAGGTTGTTGGGGGTAATAGGCTGACTCTGTAGTCTGCTTAGAGAGGCCTGTAAAGCACTATAAAGCAGTATATAAGTCTAATTGCTATTCCTGTCCCTTTGAAAGAGTCTATATAGGATCTGAGTGCCATGTAGTTGATGAAGAGTAAGTACTTGTGGAGAAAAAAAAATTGAAAACAGCTTTACCAGATGGCTGGACATACAGGGATGCTATGCATTCAAAGTCCAGAGCTTCAAATAAGACATTAGTCAGTTTGGCTTTCTCCCACATTCGATTTTTAAAAAATTCTCAACTCTGATTTCTGAAGAGTTTGGGGAATAAAAAATGTACCAAACAAAAGTCTCATTCATCAGTGAAAAGAGCTGGAAGAAGAGGAGGAGGGGAGAATGAGGAGGAGGAAGAGCATGAGAAGGAGAAGGAACCTTTACTGTGTGACTGATAATTATTTAAAGCCACACATTTTTTAAGGTTATTGGTGTGTTTTTTAATCGGTCTCCCCCCCTCTCCAAAGGTTTCTTTCAGTTCTATAACTACCATTTTTTAAAAAGAATCTTTATAGAAGAACATTTTGTGGAACAAAATGGATGCATATGCTTTCCCAGGAATGTTTATAATACTTTTTGTGCATAGTTTGGTGCAGGGGTGGGTTATAATTTTTTTTACTACTGGCTCTGTGGGCATGGCTAGGTGGGGGCATGTGACTGAGTGGGCGTGGCCAACTTGATGTCACTCACACACACGCTCACTCAGTCACACGCCCCTCCACT